>WEDG01003352.1:0-32237 GCA_017591395.1 Schistocephalus solidus | reverse complement strand
GTGCCTGCTCCTTTCCATTTTATGGTTTCGTTTGTTCTGTAAACTTACGCTCCAGTTTGATTTGAATAAAGCCAGCACCTCAATTGAGGGAACGCAGAACCAAAGTCACGATTTCGGGCTTTGTTAACTGGATATTAGAAGATAAAACCTCTAAACAACAACATCAGGCACAAATTTAGAACGTTACGGGGCCACATGCATGGCCCTTTTTCACCCATTTTTTGTTCGTGGGCTAAGATATAAGATGGCAGATAAAATCGGGCATTTGGTAAATAAAACTCGTCATAAATTTACATCCATTAACCAGTATTTTCCTGAAGGATGAAACAGGGCTCTTGAATACCGAATAATGAGGACCATGAATAAACAAGAGAATAATATCAAATGCTAGGACGAGGATTTTAGAAGGAAATTTGTTTATTTAACTTCCTTCACGAATGCTTTGGAAATGTTAATTATGATATGCGTTACCAAAATCAAAACCTGTACACGGAAATGACCACTCGGCTGGTTGGTACGCTGAAGTTAGCGGTAGTGCTACTTGGGCAACACGGTGTGCCCCGTTTGTTTACAGTCGGCCGACAGCATAATTAGATCTGAAACTTTTCATCGGTTTCACGTGTTCTAGTACCTTTTCCAAACTGGAAACTAATTACAAAGCTGACTCGAAAGATACTGTATCATAACTATTAATGTTCAGTGCCGTTTACTTTTTTCGTTTCCTCAGGCATCCTTCGTTTGTTTTAGTGATATCGTTAGTATTCCGCACTCATTAAGGTTTCCTGTTCGCCATCGTCAGGTGTATTATCGCTTATTTGATTTGCATTTTTAAAGTTTACATAGCCTAGCTCCTCCTTCTGAATTTTTTGCCACGTATACAGTTCTCTTTACTGTTAGGCCTGATAAAAATTGCTAAAACTATGGCTGCGGGGAAGTTTCTGCTAGCAAATGTCTCCGTCCTGAGGGTGGGGCCAGATTACGGTGCACCGGGTCATTGCAACGTCCAGGCGATAGTACTTCTTTTATTTTTAGGTCAGCTAATTAATTTTGATGTAATTTCTGCAGTAGAGATGGAGTGTGTACTCATATCACCCTGTTGAAACCCATATACATGAACAACTCTTTATTTATTCCTAGAAGACGCAGAATAAGTAGTCATTTTGAAATCCCAGTCGTTGGCCGCGCAGTATGTATGAGCATGAAGGGCTAGAAGGATGGGGTCAGTGGGCGGGATTTCAGCAGGTAACCCTATCCTCCAAACGCAAATAATAGGAAGTCTTTTACCTGTTAGATTGTTTTGCAGGGCGATATATGCCTGGAACATACCCAAGATATCTGTACTTCTAAAAATTGCTGTCCTTATAATTAGTAACGTTAAAACTATACGCGAGCAACCCCTCAAATGTGGCCCTAGCCGCAGTTTGACCCAACTCTTAAGTGAAAACATGTACTACCAGGAGCAAGGTCGTATCATGTTTTTCCTCCGGCCATGCTGAGGCTCACCATAAATAAACTAGTGCTCGTCTATCCAGAAGTTGTCCATGGCCGGTCTCCTCGCTCGCTCCCGTGGATCTGGCTGAGTTACATTTCGTCCTCTTGCGCTTTATTTACACGCACATAACAGACAGCAAGCAAGCAGTTTTTCAAACAAGGTTGTGAGCGCCTATCCATCCCTGTGGCACAGCGCGTTCCTCACTTTCATAGCTAACGTGCTTGCGTCTGTCAAGACGCGCTAAATTCCCAGTGTGGACGTTTGCTAATTAACGGATATCTCGGTCCGCTTAGTTGGTACTTCGTTTATATGGAGTGACTGATAGTTTTAGAACCATGCTTAATAATTCAAACTTATAAGATCCGAGCTGCCCTCTGTGAAAGTCTGACACAGGTCGTGCGTGGCATGCGTAAACAGACCGTTTACCTGCGCCAGCCATGGCATTTTAATCTACTTCCCGTTGTCTTGTCATTGCCTTGCCATCGGAACGGGTGGATTCGGGGAGTGTCATAGGTGCCTCGCAAGTCTGTCAATAAAGTGCCAATTCACGTTCAACTCACCGATGCTGCGATCTCCATATGGTACACGGTGGGCGTCGTCGCTCGCGACAATCGAAGTGTCACCTGTCAAGACGCGCTAAATTCCCAGTGTGGACGTTTGCTAATTAACGGATATCTCTGTCCGCTTAGTTTGTACTTCGTTTATATGGATTGACTGATAGTTTTAGAACCATGCTTAATAATTCAAACATGAGATCCGAGCCGCCCTCTGTTAAAGTCTGACACAGGTCGTGCGTGGCATGCGTAAACAGACCGTTTACCTGCGCCAGCCATGGCATCTTAATCTACTTCCCGTTGTCTTGCCATCGGAACGGGTGGATTCGGGGAGTGTCATAGGTGCTGCGCAAGTCTGTCAATAAAGTGCCAATTCACGTTCAACTCACCGATGCTGCGATCTCAATATGGTACACGGTGGGCGTCGTCGCTCGCGACAATCGAAGTGTCACCTGTCAACTATAAAAGCATTCAGCCGGCTTCCTGTTACAGGTTCACTGCATAATGAATAATCGCCTTCCATTGAAGTTAATTAGCAGCAGAATCATGATCAAAGCCCAGATGTCATGTCGTTCATCAACTCACAGATTTGCCGCCAAGGTTTAAGATACTGTATAAGACAGTTGGTGTGTGCGTGTCCTCGACCTTCAGGATTCTGTTAATATTTCCGCTACTGACAGACAACAGTATTTTGAACTCATAGAATTTAAATTACTTCACGGCCGTCCTCAGCTGAGAACCCTCTCTGCTTTGCCCACTCAGGTGTGCCGTATGTATTTGCGAATCTACAAGTCAGTTATCCCAGCAGGTTTATACGGGTCTAGTAACTGAATATAAGCATATTTTCAGTCTTTTGTAACAGCTTTACCTTTGGAACCAATTACCCAGTTATTGTTACATCAAAATGCTTACTTCTCGTAGCACTCGGGGTTCCGTCAAACTATAACATTTTGGTTATTTTAGGTGACTAAGAAGATGTTTATTATGTCTGATGTAGTCAACAATGGAAAGAATGCTCTTCTACAAACAGCTGCCAACATCGAGCAAGCGGCTGCATATTGTAGCAGTAATTATCTCAACTCCCACAATCAAAAAGATGCCATCGGCGAGACCATGAACTACGCTACCCAATCCCTGGGGACAATGATTCACCAGCTCAGCCAGCTGGCTACTACATTTTTAAGGGTGCTCGATGAAAAGGTTGATAATCTTGCTAACATTGAAGACAAGGTCAGCAAACTAGGCATGGTAGGCTGTCTGCTTAATGTATTTTGCTTCGGCTAACGTACTTTAGGAATTAAAGATTCGTCAGGAGAAAATTGCCCGCAAAGCTATCGGTTCATGCACGGTCTCCAAAGTTCCCGTAAAATACGCGCATTCCAAGCTGCGACAAGAGCCACCGGCCGATTTTATCCGACGGCCAATCGACTTCACTGTCCTGGATCATATTGGGCACGGGTTTAAGTCACAGGTAAGTTCTTTTTCGCTTCATCTCTACCGATATTAACTTCATCTTGTTCATTTTTTAAACATGCTTCTTTATTGTGTCCACCAGGGTAGTCGTACACGGAAACAATCGGTAACTTTACGTTCGTGATGTTCCCGGCGTTGTATCCACCCCAGCGCTATCTGTTTGTTGGAGGCTTTCGTTCTGTTTTTTGTTAGCTGCTCTGTGGGACCACGCTGAATGTAGGAAAAGGCTGCGCTGGTTGTGCCTTCTAACATATCCTTCCACCTTCTTGCTTGCACTTTTAGGAACCGGCCAATAGCTCCTACGGTGGACAGAATGCACACGCACAGACAATGTCTCGCCGCAGTAGCACCACCTCGCATCCCATTGGCTGTCCAGGTGTCCACGATCGCCAGGTCGGCACAATTGATCCGAAGGTCCTGGGGCCGCGGGTCAGCGCGGAGTACGCAGCTTCCTCAATTGCTGGAGGTGTTCCGGGGCGTTTCCAAAGTGAGACTTAAATAATTTTCATCACATCCAGATTCCATTTTTGCCTTTTGAAGTAACTGACAGTATGCCTTTTTCATCTATATTGTGATCAGTTATTTTGTTACTCAGCGGGTGTTGCTGACTCCTTGAACAAATCCAACTCAAAAAGACTTTAATCCAGATGTTGTGCATACCTTACGAAGTTTCACCTTGAATGTCCCGTTTCATAATTTCTATCCCTTAAAGGCTCATGTTTCTGTAGAGTTTCAGTAGAATACTTCCGAACAAATCGAAGACATAATCGGGGCTAATACGCACTTAAAATTTACATATCAAGTCTCATAATTTCTTCAAGTAAGGCGTTTTAGCAGAAACATTTGGACACGGGCTACCACTTAGAATGGGGTCAATCAAAGAAATTGTTATCACATTTTCCTCCATGATGGTACATTTTTTAAATCAGGATTTGATCTGGGTGCTTTTGCCTTCAACTTAGACCTGAAGTCTAAAGTCTTATCAAACCTGTATTTAAACTCATATTGCACGAGGCAATGATATAGCCCCATTTCAGTCGTTCCGTGATACTAGGCCACACCCATTGTACACGCCCTATTCCTCCAAATAGGAACTTGCGTTTCTTCCACATTAGTAACATGCTTTTAAGTTAAAACCACCTCCTCTTTTGTTTTGTTTCATAGTCTTTCAAGACACCCACGGGTTGTCTCCGAAGAAGCTCTCTGTTATCGTATTTTTGTACTCGAGATCGTCGGGATCTTCAAATTCATACGTTGTGCTGCATAGTGGGAGGATGGTGCTGCAGGTTGTTTATCTTTGGCCATTGCACGTATAGGAATAGGGTGTTCAGTTGGTGAACTGAGGCACGATATTGTAAGTGAGAAGCGCACACAAATAGAAAAAAGCCTGTAGGACAGGATAAAATCTCTTTGGATGCAGTGGCAGCAGGGCCTGATATTTGTACAAATTACACGAGGATACGATTTTTAGAGAAGTTGAAACCTTCTATCCTACTGACAATAAAAGTTCCCTAGCCAACAGTTAGACTTATAGGCACATGCCTTTCTAGTCTACTGTGCGACTTACACCCATGTCTCAGTCGCGTTTGTTCAGATGCTTGTAACTAAGGTCTCAAAAAATGGCACTTGGTTCTCGTCATTTGAGAAGCAAGCATTTGCTTTGACTGAAAAAAGCGGCAAGTTTTACTGCCGTCGAAGTGTTCCAGCGCGTCTCTTTTGTAGGTGGCACTCTGGGTCGAACTGCGGGCATCTACCGGTCCGGCGTCTACGGTCACCAGTCCATAATTACGTCAGCGGCCTGTCAGTTGCCAGCAAATCAGATTGTGCATCAGATGGATCTGGCCAACCCTGTAGCGCGCAGCAACTCGCCTTCGGGCAGCACCTTGGCAGCTGGTAGTGGCACCAACTCACTGGGCCATGCTGCACGGCGGACCAACAGCGCTTCAGGGGGGCTGCCAGCGCAGGTCTCCTCTCAGTGTCAACGCGGTCCGGGTAACTACGCGGCTGGGGGGCAACAAGTAAGTTTAAGCTCTGTTGTTCCTTCTATGTCCCTTTTTAAGTGTTCACAAGTCTGCAGCTGTGATTTGCCGTCGAATTTGTTGATGACAAGGCAGACTCGCGCAGCATCTTTCCCAGGCACTTTTCCACGCACGCCGATCTTAAGTGGTAAGGATAGACCAATATAGTCGGTGATGGGTCTGGGCGCAGTGGTTGAGGACGCTCCAAGGCCTCTCCATGAATGCAACATACAACCTGGACTTAGCATTCTTCATTTCGGGAGTCTCAGGTCTAGTATAAGTGAGAGTGCAGTAAAAGCCACATTTGGAAGGAGCAGTTGTGGTCTGCTCCTCAGTTCTGCGTAAGACCGAGTAATGCCATTATTCATGGACTTTTGAAGCCATACCTGTGTGCATTAGATTTTTTGTTGCGGGGAAATTGGATACTGAATTTTAAATGGAACGATTTCATTTTTTGATGTATGCACACACAGCAGTTCGACCATCGTAGTCCGACGATGTCCACCGTATGCTCCATGGGAAAGTGGAGCAGGGACGGTGACTTGCGCGTGAATTAGTTTTAAGTGATAGTAGCCTTGCGCTGCAGCTACCGCACTCTCTCCTTCTCCCTCACATGAACCCGGTGTCAAGACAGAGTCAAGAAGACCGGAGGCGTGAGAGGACGCAGGTGGCTGGCGCGGCTGGGTCCCCTAAGTCCTAGCCGCCCCTAGGCGTGCCAACACTCCTCCATGTTCGGCATTTGTTATGGGAGCGCAACTCGAATAACGCATGCCGTGCCCTGATGTGGCCCCCGTGTTGGTCCAATGCATCTACCACGTGGCCCGTTTAGGGGGCACTATGCACACGATAGTTCGACCGTCGTAGTCAGACGATGTCCACTGTATGCTGCATAGAAGTGTGGTGCAGGGATGGTGACTTGCGTGTGAATTAGTTTTAAGTGAAAGTAACCTTACGCTGCAGCTACCGCATTCTCTCCTCCTCCCCCACCTGAACCCGGTGTCATGACAGAGTCAAGAAGACCGGAGGCGGAAGAGGACGCAGGTGGCTGGCGCAGCCGCCCCTGGGCGTACCATCACACCTGACTCGGATCCCACGGAGTAGGAGTGCCAAAAAGGCCACACTAAGAAGGAGCCATTGCAGCGTGACTCTTACTCCGCAAGTCAGCCACTCCACACAAAAACACATTGGGCTGACCACGCGGTCCAAGTTATCCCGTCAGTTGGCGACCTTCCAAGCCACGGCTTTTAACGCACCGTGATAGTTTCAAGAGCGTCAGATTGTTTATAGTGAGGAAAATGCGCTGAGATGTAGACCTCATTCTCTCCCCCACCCCCACAATCAAACCGCTGTCCGAGCAGGTCAGTTGTCTGATGCGGAAGCTGGCGCAGCTGCTGGTGACCTCGTCTACGTGTACTACGTACACGACCTGGCCCCCCAAACACAAGCACCAGGATTTCACACAAAAGGGGGTTGAACGGCTTACATCTCACATGTGTGAGATAGCCAGAGGTCACGTTAAAATGAAGCCATCGCAGCCTGCCTCTCAGACCACCCGTCAGCCACTCCACACAACACATTGGACTAACTGCGAGGTCTGAGTGTAATTGTCAGTTGGCAACCTTCCAACCGCGGCGGTTAACGTGACCGCACACTCTTCTCCTCCCACACCTGAGCCCGGTTTTACGACACAGGCAAGAAGACCGGAGATGAGAGAGGTCGCAGGTGGCTGGCGCGGCCAGAGCCGCCCCTGGGCGTACCACCACACCTGGCTCAGATCCCACAGAGTGGCAGTGCCATAAAGACCACATTAAGAAGGAGCCATTGCAGCCTGACTCTCAGTCCGCCAGTCAGCCACTCCACACAAAACACACATTGGGCTGACCACGCAGTCCGAGTTACGCCGTCAGTTGGCAACCTTATAAGCCACGGCTTTTAGCGAACCGTGATAGTTTTAAGCTCGTCAGATTGTTTATAGTGAGGAACATGCGCTGATCTGTCGACCTCACTCTCTCCCCAACCCCCACCATCTGACACTGTCCGAGCTGGTCAGTTGCCTGATGTGGGAGTGGGCGCATTGGCTGACGGATCGGCGTACCCGTCTTCGCGCGCCACAGCACGACCTGGCCCCCATAACGCACACACCAGGATTCACAAACTCAGGGGATATGGAGCAACCATCGCCGTCTGACTCCCAGTCCACTGGTCAGCCATTCGACACTCACAGCACATACACTGAGCCGACGGCGTGGTCTGGTGGAAGTGTCAGATTGGCAGCCTTCCCCAGCCACGGTGTCTAGGACACCGTGATATACTCTGGTAAATGGTTATTGTGAGGGTGTTGTCGATGTATTGGTGTAGGTAGTGTTTTCTGATGTACCTTAGCCTACGTTGGTTTACCGGAGGTTTTCGTGGAGGCGCATGTGTCCTAATAGGCCCATGCGGTGTGTAAATGTGCGGGGGCAGTGAAGGCGGGCGCGTTGACTGTATGTCGGAGCCCCAGGCACTGGTTCACCAGCCTCTGTG
Source organism: Schistocephalus solidus (assembly GCA_017591395.1). NCBI lineage: Eukaryota > Metazoa > Platyhelminthes > Cestoda > Diphyllobothriidea > Diphyllobothriidae > Schistocephalus > Schistocephalus solidus. The sequence goes on along the minus strand of WEDG01003352.1, from coordinate 24,177 downwards.
ATGGATTCGCAGGTGACCGACCAGGCCGATGCGTGAGTTGAAGTTTCGGGCGCAGTGTGGGCAGGAGAAATCGGTAGAGGCTGGGGAAATGTCATTCATGGTGGTGGGTGTGGCAGGGGCGCTAAAAATGGCAGGAGTGGAGGGTGTGCATGGTGTATCGGTGTTGTCGGCATTGTGGTGAATTCCGCTGTCATGGATGCGCATGTGAGCGAATAGGCCTATGCGATTAATGAATGCGCGAGGACAGTGAGAGCAGTGGAGGTGACGATCTCTGCTGTGTGATGGTGCTCCAGGCACCGGCTCACCGGTTTCTGTACGATGTATTCGCAAGTGACCGATCAGGCCATTTCATATATATATATATATATTGATAAGGTGGAACCGACAAAGACAAGGGGGACCGGTGGAACCGACAACGACATGGGAGACCGGAATGGCCATTTCTGGCTTATTAGCCGTCATCAGCCAGTCATACCCAATCCCAAGTGTGGCACATGTCCGAATCACCTGACTCCATGTCCTGCACTTAATAATTTCAAAAATTATTTTCCCGATTACTCTTTGGAGTCCATATACTAGAAACCGCATAGAGAACGCTGGAGGACCCACTGAGGAGCCAAACCCCTCGTTGCTGCGTCACGCAGCAGCAGAAACATCGGCGAAACACGTCTGGGCTTTTAGCTAGTACCTATGTCGGAAGTACGGTATAACGTCTTTGCCATATAAGATTCATACTACTTGTTTATAGAATGGGCATTACGTGGTTATTCTACAGTGGTTGATTGTAATCGACCCAGGGGTATTTGTAACAAAGAGCCACAGTAGCAGTTCAAATTTCGCCGCTGCTCTTGGCCCAATTACGTTAAAAGTCATCGTTTCACCCAGCCAGTTTCGTTGTATTCAGTTTTTTCGTACTTTTCAATGCAAACTCCACCCTTAAAAAGGTCGACTATCAGGGTCAACAGCAGCTGCGGATGCCTTCCAGTCAAATGGAGCAATTTTCTGTTTCCGGCTATCCAGAGGTGCGACAACCCAGGTCTCCAGGCCATCAGCAATCTATGACGACGGAGATGATACTACAGCGGCAGCAATCAGAACCAGCAGTTGGTCAGCATCACCATCCCCCTGCGCAACAACAACAACAACAGGCCTACGTTCAGCCTGTGGGTACGCCCATCCATCACTTTCCCAATCAATACGCTGGCTCTCAGTCTGCCTTCGGTGGAACTGATTTGGCACAGGAGACCAATAAGGTGACCCTCAACTGCAAATTTCCCTTCATTTTGAAAGTAACAAAGACACGGAAGCGTAACTTTTTGCGAACAAATGTTTTCTTTCAACCATCCGTCCTGTTGACAAAGTACTTCAGTTGTACATTGCCCTCACGGTGGCAGGAGGTCCAGGTCATGAAGTTTGTTAGAAAGAGGACTGCACTTTGTCGAAAGAACGCCTGAAATGGCCGTTTTTTTCTACGGTTGCAGCCAACCGAGGCGGCTTTTTCGTGTGCCTACTGTCGCTTAAAGCACTGTGCCCGGTCTGATTTGAGATTGCCACTCGCCAATGATGGGAGGTAGAGCGAAATTGAGTTTGCATAAGACAAGGTCTTATGCAAATCTGACGCATCTCGGAGTTACCGTAAGTGACATCTCATAAAACGTTTACCGAAATTATAACATGGGTATAGCGTAGTCTCGGGGAATTTAAGTTACGCCGGGATGCGGATCACTGAATTCTCGTCTTCCCTGTCGTCTGAAAAAATACTGAAAACTGACTACTGAAGTACTACAAATTCCTGTGGTTGATTTTCGATGGCTTTGTAGATTGACGCGTATTTTATAGAAAACATGCAGAAATCTATTATTTCCTGTGCCCACTTTGTAGTAAATTATATTTCCTGCATGTTTTATATTCCAAAAGTTTTGTAGGTGGCGTGAAAGACGTGCATTAAAAGCCGACCTTCTGACCTGAATGAAATATCTTTGGATCACGCTGTATGATAATCACCATTTAAACCTGACCTACGTGTTCTTTTTTACCAAAATAATATTCCATAATTTCAATGGACGCTTTATGTGTTTCGTCACCTAGTGTTTTTTACAGGACGTTAAAATTTGTTTACCAACCGATGGGCTAACTCGGTCCTCCGCGCTGACCGTTAGGACGTAACTTCTATTTTTCGTTGTCTCTATACCATCTTTAGTTTATATCACATCCGAGAAAGCAATCATATTCGACATTGCCGATAAAAACAAGGGACACTGGAATGGCCATTTCTGGCTTCTTAGCCGTCGTCAGTCAGACATACCCACCCGAGAGCCGAATCTGCGACTTGTTGATCGGAAGTCCAACGCTCTAAACATTGAGCCACGGGCTCATTTTCTTGCCGATTTCGATCGGTAATATTAACTTTGGTGGATGGAAGCTGACCGATTGGTAACGTAACTCAGTCCTACCGTTCTGCCTTAGTGCTCGCTCTCGAGGCTCACTAGTAGCTTCATGCATGACACGCACAGACACAGGCTTTATGCTGGGTCGGATACTGTACTTACGCCCATCATTAATCGTCTTGACTTCGTATTGCTGTTCTCTGTTGCAGATGAAAATACATAATAATATGCCACCACCACCACCGGTGCCCACAGAAGTCGAGCGAACGGCGAGGCAGTCGCGAGTCACCTCAGTGATGCAGGCTGCAGCGATCGATCAACTGGACAGCGTGGTCTCTATGCCACTGCCTCCGGCGGCTGTTGTTAACCAACAACCTCAACCACAAGAACAGTCTCAACCACGGGAGCAGCAGAACTCAACTGTGGACATTAGCCGCCTCCAGCCCAGTCCTATGGATCAGCTACGCCCTCGGCGACCCGACGATGCACCCTGGGCACCTAATCAATACATACAAAAGGGTAAGTCCAGTGCAGTGGCTCCTTAGTATGGTCTCAATGACATCTGTTATACATGCAAAATCCGACCCCATGTGTGCTACGCGCATAAAGGTCAGTTAGTACCTAATGGTAGAGGGAGGGTGATATGGGCACACATATGAGCCTTAATTCTCTCAGGGCTGATAACCGGGCACGCCGTTACTCTATCATAACGCGTCTACAGTCATGGTCTGAAAAGTTGCCAACTGACGTGATAACTAGGCCAGACTGTGAGGATCTTTCCTTGATGTGGTCTTTAAGACACTCACTTATTTGAAATCCGCGACCCTCTCATTAAAGACTGGTTCGTGTGGAATCAAGGGCTGAAACTTGTGTGGTACGCTTGGACATACGTTCATCTTCAGTCGGCTGTGCTTCGTTTTGCAAGTAGAGTGAGGCATGCGACATCCATGCATATCTGCTTCATGGTAGAAAAATTTATGCGCAAGCCCCTCTCTCAAGCCAACAGCGATCCTCGCCGCTTGCGAGGAACAATCGTTTAACGATAGGGAAGACAAAATGGAGCAGTTAACGCGATTGGCTGTGTCACCTCGTTCTACGATTGGTAGTGATGGAGCATCACTCGATCCGTGTCAAAGTAAAAAAGATGAGCAAACAACAACCTGAGGATTCTATGTACTGCTGGAAGCAGTTTACTGATTATAAACGGTGCTTAGACAGTAACCGTAAAAAAATCCCTGCTGCATCATGCCACGAAGTTTACTTGCGTGCGTTTTCAGAACACGTGTAACGCACCAAAATGTGTTAGGTTCCCATTGAAAGGTGCCTAGTCGCGGAAAGAACCAGACAACAAAAAGCAAATTGCATACAATCTGGGTGCTTATGTCATCAACCGTCATTTCCTCTAATAATTGTCTCCTACAATACTTTTATAGGGATTACCCTCGTTGAGGGTGCAGTACATTAATCTGTCTTGATTGCATGGCGAATTATGGACTATGTTGCATTCAAGCTCAGGCTCAGAGATCTAGCAGTTGGCTACACAGCAATAAGCAATCAGAGTATGGGAAGCATTCTGTATGTAAGCTGGAGTGACCTTTCTGACATAATGACCATTTATTTGACTGAGCCGTACATCAGACCAGGAGGCCCTGGCACCCAAGTCCGGGATTTATGGTTCCTGATTTGTCATATTCTGTGATTTCCTGTAATGAATTTGGACAGAAGCTCGGGAAAACGCATTACGTGCGCACTCCGTCCCCACAGCAATTAAATTCAACTAGCACTACTCATACGCGGTGTGGGTCGAAAAACTAACCGTAATGAGTAGTTTCAGCTCAGTATAGCTGCAGCCATGCATTTCGATTACTAGTAGTTTACAAAACCCTTCATTGTGCCATTTTCTTCCTTCCAGTAATTACTGTCTACGAGTACACTGCAGACAAAAACGACGAGCTTACATTTGGTGAAAATGAGCTAATTTATGTGATCAAGAAGAATGACGACGGTTGGTGGGAGGGCGTGATGAGCGGTAGCACTGGACTCTTTCCCGGCAACTACGTTGAACCAATCGAATGAGTTGCGGTAGCCACTCACTCACTGTGTATCCCTCCGAATGAACTCTCGCTCCCCCCATTACTCGTTTTTTTAGTGTTTTCCGCATTCACAGCATTTTCGTGCCAGTTTTTCTGCTTGTTGGTTTCCAGTCCCCACACCATCACTGATTTTTCTTCATCATCCGAACCATGACTACCAGCTCATATAGGAAATCTACAGACCCAATTTTGATTCTAATTTTACACCTTTAGCAAACAAATCAAGTCAACATCACAGTATACAAACAATCAAATGGTTAAATGATTTAATAAAAAATCACAGGTGACACAAATTAAATCTTCAATTTGGAAGTCGGATCACTGAGCTTCGTCTCGTTATCCTCTTCTTGAACCCTGCTTTTTTCATCGCCCTCATCCACTGCTTCATCATCATCATATTCTGTTCCGCTGCTGTCCGACTCAGAGTTGCTGTCAACTTCATTGTCCCAATTGGACGTGGAACCGTAGTACCTGGCACCACGCTCACCCTCGTCATAGTCATCATAATCATCATCGTCGTCGCCATCGTTCATCCGTTGCCTACCAAAGGCATAGTTGCGGGCTACAACATGCATGACATGACATGACAGGTAAGAGGTAGGTGCTAAGTATTTTGACGAGTCTAAATTTGAGTTTGAGGCTGAAAGTCCAATGCGCACTTCAGAGCGGTGGTTCCACCCTTGACACGCGTCTGCAAAAGACGCTAACAGAATGGTCAGCCGAAATAACATTTGGCCCAACGTTCGAGCCAAGAAGAGTGGAACATCGATTAATCGGCACAGATAAGTCTTGAGCGAGATAACTTGAGTGATAAAGCATCTATGCGAATTTTCGGAGCAAAGAGCGAATAACATGTTCTGGCCATGAGTTCTCTATTTTTCATAGTTTGCCTTACCGACATATGCACTAGTGTCAATCAACCTTGGAGATAATAATCGATGCGTTTTAGACAGTTTATTGATTTTGTCGACTTTAGAACTCAGTATCACAGCAGAAACAAGGTCATTTACTAGATTGGTCTTAATTTAACAGACTTGCTGAAATCTAAGTCGCCCTTGACACAAGTAGAATGCTTATCTTGTGATCAAAGAGTGTGTAAAAACACCGATACCCGATGAGCAATTACACGTAATAAGGGCGTGTACATAATGTCATCAGTCTCAGCGGCTTTGAAAAATTGTGCACTCGCGCTACCATAAGAAAAAAAGTGGTGTCGTCCTTCGAGGCGTACTTCCCGCGAACGGCCTTTAACGAGTCAGTCGATTATTCTCACTAGCTGTGTTTTGTAGAATGCACGCATCAGACCTATTTTTTCAACAGATTACCATTTTGTAAGGCTGGCGGGGATTCATTTGTTAAAACTGAACAGCCAGACGCTTAAAATGACAAGACAGGATCTGCTATTCAGATTGTGCTTGCATGTGGATGAACTTACTTGAGATGCTGAGGCAGTAGGATTGGTCTAGAGGATGACTGCATCTTGGGCAGGAAATCGGCTGTCCGGGGGCGTACTTGACGCCTTTGCGGCGGCAGTGGTCATCACAGAACACCACTTTGCATCGCAAGCAAGCGTTGGAACCAATACGATTGCACGACGGGCACTTGAAGTTCTCAGACTCTAGTCTCTGACAGCTGGCCTATGAGTGGTAGGTAAACAGCATGTAGGTCATTTCGTGTTGATTAGGAACCAAAAAGCAAGTCGTCGGAGAATAGCTGATACGGGAGCGAACTGCTTATGCTATCCCCTTTTCCCGAGCGGGCCACACCACTGTTACGTTAATCGAACGGGGAGGCCACACAGGAGATTCGTGGAAGGGGCCAGTCTGGCCGCGCAAGTCTCCAAGTGTAATCTCAAGGGCCTGTGAAGAACGTCGAATAGAGGCCCGTTTCGCTTCACCTGCAGGAAAAAATATCCTAAATGGACGATCGAAAGGCCCAGACCGGTTACTGGTGTACAGAAAAGGAGAAATTGAGGGAAGTTCCGGAAAAATTAGGCGCATTGTTGTCTATAATGTATATGACGCACTTAAAACTGCCAATGCGCCCGAAGCCCGAACGGTTCCCAACTGATAAGATAACCCTGCTGGGTGTGTTCATAGTGACACTTGGACACCCTCGTTTAAACCTCGCACATGTTGGATTGGGGAAGAGGTCATGTGTAGACGGGTCATTTACCCTAGAGACGGGATCACTGGAACAAGAGCTCTATCCGCCTGAGGTTTTGGATTCACACTTGAATTCATAACCAGGAAGACGGAATCCGAGGAGCTTGTTAATTCAAAACCTCAGGCCAACAATACTCGTATTCAAACAATTGTGTCCTCATTTGTGATCTTCTTTCACGAGGAAACACCATAGGGTGGCTCAGGTGTACGTTCAATTATGTACCTGTATTTGTCTTGATAGTCAGTGGATGCGAATGCGGGTAGCCTTAGTTCTCAGATGACAGCGTTTGTGATGGGCATACGAACGTCGGATCGTATGGGTCAGAACAAAGAACGTGGAAGATAACGGACTGGTGATAAACGGCAGGATTGCTTTTTTCTTCAGATTGTAGTCGCATGTTGATGTGCAAAAGTCGTAATGTATGCGCTTTCCCTACGAATATGTTTGAGCAAATCGGAACATTTACTGCGAGCAAATTGGTCAATTTTTCTCCCAACCAAATGCCCACCTTTGATCGTTTATTGGATAAAATTGAACGGTCCCGATAACGACGATCGATAAGCGCACAAAATTTAAATCATGAAAATGCGGCCACTTGGCTACTTTTAAGGGAGCGACACGCGTCTATTTGAATAAAGGGTTGTCTGGATATCACACCGTAACCATAGTCGAGGGTATACACAAAAGACACCCAGTAGCGAAAACTAGCAACGAATGCTTGAGCAATACAAGAAGTCTTACAGTCGTGGCAAAAAAGAATGATGTGCTGAACGGACTTTTGAATTCACCTCAGTGTGCAAATAAACAAGCCCTATAGCGCCTGTATTTATAAGGTTAATGCCAGCCTTGGCGGTGATCGTTGGTTTTATGAGTCCGCGATTCAAAGGACTCCGAAATCTACTTCGGTATGAACCAAAGGAGCCATGCGCATTGATTTTTCTTCGGTTCATGACGTTTTTTAGTGGAAAATAGCCTATGAGACTTATAAAATAAGCATGTGGACGATTGACCGCCTTCTAAAGTTTTTAAACAGTGATTATTTTAATTAAATTTACGACACTAGCTGAGTAACACACCGCAAACGCCCATGAGATCTACGCTGTCCTCGCACCCTTTGGTCTATGTTCTAACAACGATTAAGATCCAAAGATCGCAAGGGAGAAGAAGCTACCTGATGCTCAAACTGATCGTCCTCGCAGAGCATTCGGGAACAGAAAGCGCAGGAGAAGATACGGCCACCGTGCTCCGTCACGTCTCTTTCGCATTCCACACAGACACAGTCTCGTAGTGGGCAGGAACAAGCATGCGTAGTCAGACAGTTGAGTCCATGGCAAACCCAGGCCTCACAGAAGTCGCATATGGCTCCCTAACGGAAAACAAAACGGCTAATAGGGTCACACATTTTTTCAAGACAAAAATTGCCGAATGAGTAGTACTAAAAGATCCAATTCAAGAACTAGCTCCAGGTTTAGACGTTCAAAGAAGTGATCGAAGATGGTACACAATCTTAAGGCCGCTGGGCGTGTAAAAATTCTTCGATGACTTCGGTTTACAGAAAACTGCTGGACAAACGATTTATGTGACCTAAAAAACAAATTATAAATTTTTTTTGTATAGGCATCACAACAAAGGTGTTCTTAAGGCCAATTACTGTTGGAATTCATGCTGCGTACATCGGATGAAGTTGAATGCTGTTGCCCAGAGGTGTTTCGCACAGAACGAATCCAGATAAGTGAGGGTATGTAAGTGATAGTATGCGAAGGGAAAGTTAAGGTTCTTCGGGCACGAAGGAACGCTCGATGGACCTGATAACCGGGGTAAGGAATCGAAAAAGAAGTACGCCTTTCTCCACCGGCTATCGTCCTGTTAAGTAAGAATAGACAATTTGAAGTATTCCAGGACGACGATGCTGTTGAATGGACAGAGTAAGGACATTGTCTCCCGAATCAATGGTACTAGAAGGGTTTTTACAACATTTGAAACCCTTGGACTCGACGGGAAATCTCCGTCGCCGCAAAATACCAATTTTTATCAGGTATCAGTCCAATCAGCCCTTTTGCACGGTTTTAAAGTCTAGGCTGGGCGCGTGGAAGGTGAACAAAAACCGTAGAATTTTAGCCGCAGCCGACTGAGGACCATCCTTCGAACTGAAAGCCTTCGGTTAAAACGATAGCCAACGTACGCTGCGGCAATGCGAGGATACTTCAGTTGCTCGAATGAGGCGGCTGAGGTGATTTGAGTACGTTCCTTGTCGTCTGCCTCATGAGCACAGCGTCGCTGTTATCGATACGGTGCCACTGCCTACCTGTCGGCGTCAAGTAGGAATTTAACTTAAAATCTGGTTCGACACAGTTTGTTAATACATGAAAGTAGTTTTTGGACCTTCTGTCTCCGTTGCAGGAGGAGATCATCGGTCGAGCCATCCGCATCCGCTACCACGGACCATCAGGCATGAAGATATACAATCAGGGATGTCTTCCAGACCCGCTAGATTAGGCATAGTGACAGATGTACCAAGTAAGATAATTGCATTATGTATTTACTAAGCGAGAAAAAAATGCCTGTAGACGAGTACGCAGAGGTTTTACTAGAGCACATAAGGAACATAAAGGTCTGTTGGAGACGTCAACAGTAGAAAAAATTACAAGCCGAAACTTACAACCATAGCAAGCCCAGTAACGTGTGCCACACCGTGTTTTACGACACAATCACCTGACTTTGAAAGACATTTCTGCTTGCCACACTGAGCACACATGGGCAGGCGTTGTACGGCTCCACAAAAATAGCAAAATGCTCTGTTCTTCTGGCGCTTTTGACATTTGTCACATTCCTACAGGAATATGTCAAAGCTAATGAAGAAACTAGAAAGAAAACACACCATAGATGCATTGCAGTTGTGATTGGCTACCGGTATATGCATTCGCTTCTTAAACATTTCTTTCTGACGGACTTTCGCTTTTTCTGACTTCTTCCTCTGGCCCGTCTTTTTCTTTGGCATTCTTATAAGGCACCCGCGTTAAAATAAATCTAAATTAGTACAACGGTTATTGAGAACTTTGCAAGAAAATGGGTCTGCTAAAGGATTTTAAAACGGACAAAGACCTGCCTAATGCATGAACGGAGGTAGCAAGAACAGCAATCTAAATAATATACACGGTTTGATGAGATAACCAGGTAACTCGAAAAGAAAGCTACAAAAAACTTAGACTTGAATTTTAACTGCTAGATCAGAGGCACCGTTTGTGCAAAAAAATATAAGATAATGGACAGGACCCTGAAACAAGAATACTCCTCAATTCTGCCATCGGTGCTTACAAAAGTCAAGACAGTGGTGACCCTCTTAAAACATCCGATAGCAAGACGGGGGATAACCAAGGGAAAACGAGTTACCGTTAGCCTAACTGCTGGCTACCCGGCGCGTCCACAAGTGGCGGATAGCGGTAAGGCCTTCAATGAAGGTTAGCTGTGAAACAAGCAGACGCTTGGGTCTGACGAATAAGCAGTCGCGGACCAGCAGCGACAGTGCTACCAGGGTGCGAAGGGCTGAGATCGGGCACACCGACTGCCTTATAAAATGCCGCAAATTCCTTCGCGGCACCGCAACATGACCGTGAACCACCATTTAACAAGTTTGCTTGCCAACGCCGTTTTGTGGTTGGATTCTAGAGCCTAAGGAGACAATTTCAAACAAACAATCTGAGCGGCCGTTGAGGACTGGCCTGTATTCAAAAGCCCCCAGAAACCTCAAGAAAATGTTCAACTACATCATTAAGATCCATGCTACGGCATCCGCGCGAACCGACGCGCTCCACAACCCTGGTTCAGTGGTGCGGACAAATAGTATATAAGCTGGACTACTCAAAAGGGAACGGACTCTTGGTATTGGATGCTGTACTGTGCGAACTTTTATGGACCAGGTACCAAAAGTCTGACGGCCAGCAGTCTTCATCAGTACCACGTGGATGTCTACTGCCTGGCTGACTCAGGTGTAAGAGAAATAAACATTCCGGGCAACAACTCCCATTTCACCCCGTACCACAGCGGCCCATAGGACTTTTCTGGCAGACACGGTGTGGCTATTGATTTCTTGGAACAAGCATACCGTGCACTAATTGCATGGGAACCAGTAAATGACCGAATGGCTTATGCGCGACTGAAAGATTACGTTGCCAGCATCTCAGTCGTCTCCGTGTACGCACCAACATCAGCTGCTGAACAATGCCGCTGCTGGAGTTAGTAGAAAGATTCCCTCGTCGTGATCTACTGAATGTTGTAGGGGACTGGAATGATAGCACTGGACCCTGGGACTCGTCAAACAGTCACCTTATTGGCCGATTCAGGCTTAGCCGTCGAGGTTAAAATGGAGAGACAATGCAGAATTTTGCTGATCAGGACCTTCAGCCTCGCCACAAACATCTGCTGACTTGGTATTCAAACGACGGTCGTACAACAAGTCAGCTCGACTATATTCTAGTTAGTTTAAGGTTCTGCAGCTGCGTTCACGATAACAGATCGATGCATGGTACCAAAACTGGTAACGCCCACGGGTCTGATCATGTTCTCGTTCGCACACGCCTGAAAGTTTACCTCTCATCTGCACCCTAAATGCCACGTGTGAGACGCCTCGATGTCGTAAAAATCCGGCAACCAAGCACTGCCGAGGCTTTGAACACAGAAATCCAGTCCCATTTTACGACCCAAGTCGACAGAAAAGGCAGTGACGAGTGGTCATCACTGAACACACCCTTCTATGAAGCAGCTGAGAAAAATCTCGGATGCACCCAGCGGCGCGGCAGTGACTGGATCAGTGGACGAACCCTGCGGTTAATTGCCCATACGGCTCGAGCCAAGTCCCCCAACGATGCTTCCTTCCGCCAACTCCGGAATATGAGAGCAGTCAGCTATGGATGACCTGCAGAAATATTGGTCTGGAATAGCGACGTCCATGGAGCAGTCCTCAACGTTGGGGACACTCGCAAACTCTACCAAATTATCCGCCAAGTTAGAAGTAAGCCCTCGACACTTAGTGACAGTTTGCGATATGAATGGCGGCTTTATTGCTAAGAAATCGGCCAAGGTCGATCGCTGGCGTGAGCACTTCTAGCACCTCTTCAACACTCATGAGCAAATAATTCCACCGTCGCTCTCTGTATCTGATTTGCATCCCTCTCTAGCCTATGCAATGTCATGCGACCTCCCCCCCTGTCGAGGGAGTTGTCGATGCAATACAGAGGCGGCACAACAAGGGCGGAGAAGACGATATTCCCACAGAAATCTACGAAGCCTGTGTCGATAATCTGACACCCTGGCTTCATGAGGTGATCGAGCAAGTGTGAAGAGACGAATTAGATTCTAATGAATGGGGTTAAGACATCCTCATGCCTGTCCTCAAGAAGGGAGATAAGACAAAGTTTGAGAACTACCGCGGCATAAGCCTCATTGACGTTGCTGCGAATGTCTTCACTATTGTCCTTTTCAGACGATTTCAGTCTGCACGTGACACTAGGACGAGGCCCAACCAAGGCGGATTCCGAGATGGGCGTGGACCAGATAGTCACTCGGAGACGCATTCTGGAATTCCACCGTGGCTAACAGCAGCGGACGGCCGTCAGCTTTATTGAATAAGCCGCTGCATTCGATTCCGTCTATCGTCAGTCCCTGTGGCGAATAATGGAACTCAATGGTGTGCCGGCCAAAATAATTGCCTTGAGCAAGGCCTACCATCACTCCACCACTGCGCGAGTCCTTGTCCGTAAAAATCTCTCCCAACCCTTCGATATCCGATCTGGCGTTCGAAAAGGTTGCATTTAGCCACCCATTTTATTCAACTACGCCATTGACTGGAGTCTCGGGAGGGCCCTACACGGTTCTGACTGTGTGGAATTTGCACCCACCTGACTGACCTAGACTACACTGATGATATCGCTAGCCTCTAAAGTCTGTGGTGTAGCGGGTGAATGAGATAGCTACTTCGGTCGGTCTATCCATAAACACTAGAATTACCAAATTGCTTTTGAGTTGCATCCCTGACTAGGAGAAAACACCCTCAGAGATAAATGGTTGTCAACTTGAAAAAGTAGACAGTTTCAAATACCTCAGGGCGAGGTTGTTGCCGAATGGACAGAGTAAGGACAAAATTGTCTAACGAATTGACGCTGCTCGACAGGTTTTCTTAATCCTTAGAAAGTGCTTATGGACTCAACGCGACATCTCCATCGCCAAGAAGATCCGCGAGTACCGTGCATCCGTTAAGTCCTCCGCTACGGTTATGAAAGAAGGGCTGTGCGCGTGGACGATTAGCAAAAACTTGAGGTATTTGACCATCATTGCCTGCTGCCCAGCCTTCGATTAAAGTACACCGACTACGTCTCAAACGAGGCAGTCCGCACTCGCTGTCACAATATCGCCAGGATGTCTCAGGCCATCCAAGAACGATGACTGAGGTGGTGTGGGCACATTCTCCGTCACCCGCTTTACGAGCTGAGTTCTACTGCTGTCGATCCGGCGTCGTTGCCAACGTGGAGACGTCGAAGAGGTTAAATAAAAACCTGGCTCGACATGGTTCAGCATGACAGGGAGGCTATGCTTGGACCTTCGGTAGTCGGCGGCCGTCACTGGCGAAAAGAATAGGTTTAGCTATGCAGGTCTGCTGTCACGAATCGCCACGCGTGGAGAAGTACAATACGTGACATAATCGAGACCGGCATGAGCGCAACCGTAACAAGTCCAAGTGGGCAGTTCTAACGGCCACATAAATCAAAAAAATCGAAACAGGGATGTTCGAAATGAACCACAGCCTATTTTGAGTTAGATATTAGGCCAGTTAATAGAAAGATCGAAACATTGCAGGCTACAGAGACATAGGAACTTATGACCGGCTGTTCGTCAATATTTGACTGTCTACGAGGGTTAGGATCCCCAAACCTCACAGTATATTGGACACTATCGCATCTATCAAACCTCTGAAGATAACAAACACACGACTTAAACAGAAACAAAACTACAAATGAGATTTTCGAAGGGGACAATTTATGAAAATGATCTCAACTAAATTTTTTTAAAGAGGATTTACTCTGATGCTCACCAACGTGGTTTGTAAACCTCGCTTACGACATGGTATTTTGGCACAAGTACAGCGACTAAAACTGTTTACCAGCAAGGCATGTCAATCTACGCTGCATACGAACCGACAACGGTTTCACCCTTTAGATAGCCTTTTCCCACTAAAATTGAGCGCACATACTCACGTAAATGTCCTTGGCCACGGAGGCCCGTCAAGGGTCTGAATTTCCCACTGACATACGCACGCACTGGTTGCTCGCACCCATACAGCGGGCTTCATCACGGAGATCTGTGCAGCGTGCTGGGCTCCACCGATCTTGGCGCGATGACTCCCCTCCCGTTGCAGGTCTCCTTCGTCAATGTGCATTCCACCGAACGCTGCAGTCAACAGGGCTCAGCTGTGACAAAATATTTCGCACGCCAACAGGGCTGACGCCTGCGGCCGAGCGGGGGTGGCTGTATTGAGGGTTAATGGAGTCAATTTTTTTTCGCGGTGCAGGCGTATCCCGATTGTATTCGCGGACACCCCTAGTCGACATGGCAGCGGAATACCTGGGGTATTAAACAGGAAAAATGACCCTAAAGGGAGCCTGTCTAACGGACCGTGCAGCGGATGTGCAATGCAGCAAAGAAATCGACACAGCTTACTTACTCGATCAGGGGCTGCCGAGGAAACTGCGAATCCCTACTACATCAACCCCAATTAACTGCGGTATTTTTTATAAAAAATAACACAGTTAAGGGTTGTACCTGGGTAAAGACAAATATTTCCATAGAATCGTATAGGGAACAGCCTAAAATCTTACACGAGGGCATAAATTTATGCCCTCCTGGATGCACTTCTACAAAAATAGAAGAATTTCAGTTGTGAGTGTCGTTCATTAAAAAAAACATAGACAACAAGAAGGTGATGCATATACAAATCTTGCCACACACCCTAGAGGTATCAGAAGGCCACACGACAATCAAAAGGACTTTTGAGTTAACCGAAATTATTTGAGTAAAGATGAAGAAAATACAGATTCTCCAAGGTAAATTTTCTTATCGCCATTCAAAACAAAGTTATGATTGAACGCGGTCTTAATTGATTTCAACAACTCTTATGGTTGACTGATTATTACATTAAATAGGCGTGAATGTGTATTACCTGAAATTGCTGGCCATCATTCCCACGCAGAGATGTCAGTATAGAATTACATTATCAACCATAGCAAGGGAGACTGGGTTAGTTATTTCTATCTGACAAGCCTTTTTCACCCAAGCAGACCCAGCTCCGGGTGTCGCGGCAACCGAGACTTGGTTAGAATTTTGTTAGAAGTCCAACATTCTATCCCAATGCGCCACTAGCATACTTTTCCGTGTTTCATTGTGTTTGAATTGGAAACGCCAATAAGCGTGTGTACTCGTCTATCGTATTCCGCAGAAGAGTGGTGAGGGTACGCTTTTGCTATAAATGTATATAAATGACTGCATTCATTACGGAATTGCGAGAGGGACATAATTACCGACATTCTCATTTTGTGGAAATCAATTGAAAAAAAGAAGAAACATAGTGATTGCAACATGGATGGTTTGCAAAAAAATGAAATGAGTGGGTCGTTTACCGTTAATCCAGCAAATGCTAAATTAGTCTTCCACGATCAAGCACCTGAAGGACAATAAGTTTAGATCATAACTGCTACATTGAGGTCATAAACTTTGTTCATTTTACGACCTTAAACAGCTCGATGTGAGGAATACGTCAACCATCAAACAGTCCTCATTCTGCGTCAAGTTACAAAAGCAGGCCGTTTTATCTTAGGTTTGATTATTCGATTCAGCCCCGATTTTGATGTGCTGTTTTACAGTTGAGTGTTTGGAACATTGGTTCGGTTAATGTTTGAAAATTATTTTCGGGCCTGACATCAGTTAGCAAAAAAATATAATAACAAAGAACCAGGATATCGCCAGACTTAGATGCATACATTACGATATACGATATACCGGCCAAGGTCTTGAAAGAACTGGCCAGTGAACTGTCCAAACCACTAGCGCATCTATTTAGTTCGTCATTTGAATCTGGGAAACTGCCATCCGAATGGAAGGCAGCAAATATATACCCCATATACAAGAGTGGTGCTCGATCAAATTTCAACAATTATTGGCCTGTCAGCCTCAACTCCATTTGCAGTAAAATAATGGAATCAATAATCAAGAAGGCAACCATGAACTTCCTTGAGGAAAACAAATTACTCTCTGATCTCCAGCATGGCTTCAGACAGAATCGCTCCTGTCTTTCTAGTTTATTACTCTCCACAAAGCAGTGGACTCGTGCACTGGACAAAAATGGCAGGGTTGACGTCATATACACTGATTTCAAGTAGGCGTTTGACAGTGTCCCACACAAACGTCTCATCTTCAAATTATCTGAAATCGGCATAAAAGGAATGCTGCTGACATGGATCGCAGACTTTCTTACAGGTAGATTGCAAACTATGTGCGTCGATACCTCGAAGTCAACACCTACTCCGGTTCTAAGTGGTGTCCCCAAGGCTCGGTATTGGAGCCGTTACTCTTCTAAGTGTACATCAACGACTGTGTCGACGACCTGGATTGCAAAGCCATCATGTATGCAGATAATGTTTAATTGTGGATGGTCATCAGATCTGATTTCGATAGGCACGCACTTCAAGAGGATCTCAACCGACTTAGCAGCTGGTCTGCTCGTTGGGTCTAAAAATTTTAACGTTGGGAAGTTTGTGTTCCTAAGACTGCGTACCAGAAGGACCAGTGAGGAGGATGAACTCAACCAATATTTTCCACATGGGCAGCCCTTTTCAATTGTTAAGGAACAGAATGACCTCGGGGTTCTAATAAACTCCTCACTTAAACCATCTTCACAGTGTTTAAAGGCAGCTTAACGCGCTACACAGGTCTTATTTGCGCTCAGACGTGGATTTGTGCAGATTGATAAGGAACTCATCCGAAAAACCTACGGGGTATTTGTTCGATCTCACTTGGAATATGCCGTCCAGGCCTGGCGTCCGTGGTTTAAGAAGGATTATCTACAGCTGGAACGAGTGCAGGCGAGGGCTACGAAGATGGTCAACAATCTTAGTCATCTGCCTAATGAAGCCAGACTGGTTGAACTTGATTTGTTTCCTCTAAATAACAGGCAACTACGTGGTGACCTCATCTAAACCTACCATATTGTCAGAGGCCGCGATTGTGCCCTAGAATTTGCTGACTTCTTCGAATTGGCTTGGATGGAACATCTGCGGGGTCATTCCTTTAAAATGCAGAGGAAGTTTGTCCACACGGAAGTCCGTCGGAACGCCTTTTCGCAGAGGGTCGTTGGAGCATGGAACGGACTCCCTGACGAGGTGGTCCTTTCAGAAACTGTTGACACATTTAAATTCAAATTAGATACTAATTTGCTGAGAAATTATTGTCAATATAATGAAGCTTTTATAAACAGGGGCAGTTTGCGCCTGGCCCACACATATCGATGACCCTAAATTTTCAATTGTCAGATATATCACTGTAAACGTTTGTACTATTGACATTTTTGCACGTGAATAGGGAGCTCAAGGGCGAAAGCCTACTTCCCTCAATAAAGTGACTTAAAGTGACTTTAAAGATGGCTAGGAAAACTTAATATTTTCTCCTCCCTCCAGGAAGCCTAGGTGCCTTCACTGTAGAATCACTTTTACAGCTCGATGGAGTGCTTGGCGCCTGAGCCCGGGCCCAGGACTTACCTCGAGGGGATTGGCATTGTCTCTGCAGCCTGCAACTGGCGGATTCTTCAGCAGACAGCGAGCAACCGTCCAAAGATGCACTCTTGCCTGGAGCAGAATCTCTGTTCCTTAAAACGACAGAGAGACTGTAAGTACACTACACTTGTGTTAGCTATTCACGGCTATCATTCCAAGGGCAGCAGTTTTTCTCCCAGGTAACATAAAGTGAGTAAAAACACTAATAACGATAAAATAACAGTTTTATTAATAAAGCACTCCTTAGGCGCCATCAATACCCTTAGAAGACAGGAATAAACGTATGACCAACTCCTTACTCCTTCTGCCACTTTAGCTTTGTTTTAGTTTCAGGCATAATTAACAGTGGGTCAAACAAGTAGTTTTTAAGAAAAAAACCTATCTTCATAGTCATAGTCATAGCAAAATATAAAAATAACTAACCATACAGTAAAGGTATTAATTTTTTGTGTTAAGAATAGTCTATCACTTATGGAATTTCGAGTGTTCGTTCGACAGGGGTAGATTTGGTCGAGGGCTATTTGATTATCCATTACGTCCAATCAGATGCTAGTGCCTCCTAGCGCATCGTACTAATGTGTGGCTCAATAGTTAGTTAGGCTTAGTTGGACTGATCTCTAAAATGTAGAAACAGATTAATTAATTAACTATTAATTTATTGCCAGTTTACAGGGAAGTTCAAAAAGGCTATATATTAGGGGGTCGAGCTGACAGTGAAAAAAACTCCTGATCGTTCTTTATAGTGTTTTCAGGAGAAAAAAATGCAGCTTATTGAACAGATTTAAGTTCAGGACATGGAAGTTCTGACACAGGTGCACGGTGTAGTACTTCTCCTTTCATCGTTGTTAATCAGGTATTCTGTTCAAGCAGCAGGTATGCCGGCGAACTGCTACTCACTGTCGACTGAGGAATAACCCGATTATGGACTGCAGAGCCAGCAATATTGCCTTCAACATGAAGTCTGGCACCGGATTCAGAGTCTGTGGACGCTATCAGAACGGGAGATAGCTTCCAGAGAATCAGCACCCAAAATTTGTGGAAGGTGTCCAAAATGTAGAAAACTAGTGATAGCTCTCGTAAACAAAGGATAGTTTTGCTGAATTTTAATACTTATAGGAAGGTTATTCCAGATTGCTATAGCTTTTACCGAAAAAAACGAACAGAATCTAACGGTGCGTGCAAAAGGAAGACTGGTGCGCCGAGAGTGGTTGAGCTGCCTCAGTGATGTAAGGAGGTTAAAGGTAAAACAGTTTAAAAGTTAAAACAGTAAAAAATAGTCCATTCTGTAATCTACGAAGCCACAACGGACCGAGGCTTGTTAGTTAACAGCGTTGTTGGTAGGACAGGTTTCTGTGCTCTGAAGTGAACACTATTTTATTAAAAAAAGTGCTGTACTGATTCTATCTTCCTCCGTTCACTCAAGTGCATAAGGCTAAATAGAAACGAGCAGTATTCCAGACTTGGTCTGACATACATGTTATAAAGGCTGGTCCTAATATTGACAGTTTTAAAATTTCTGAGAATAAACCCAGTGGTTTGGTGTACTTTCGAGACAATCAGTGCGCAGTGCTCTGACAGATTAAGACTACTAGAATATGATATGCCCAGAACCATTATAACCCCGGGCACATTTAGTTCATGAACGTCTTTGCTTAGATGAGGCTGATGGTTGTCACCACAAACCATAACGGAGCACTTGTGCCAAAAAAGCGAAAGGCGCCATGTTTGACACCACATAGCGAAGGCCTGAAGATCCTTTTTTAAGAGCTCGGGCAAGATCTGGCGATCATCCGGTTTATATCTTTAGGGAACTTTTAAATCATCAGCATGCATAAAGGGCCTACCATACTGAAGACAATCAGGAACATCGTTTACAAAAAGGCAAAAGAGAAGCAGGCCGAGTATTTTACCCTGAATAACTCCGCTCATCACGTGCGTGGGGTTGAAGATAACATCGCAAATATTTACTCGCTGTGCGCGAGCATTCAAATAGGAGGATATTAAGTTCAGAAGCTTGTTACTTATGCCGAAGGAGGAGAGTTTCAGCAGGAGAAGATCATGGTCAACACGGTCTAAATCTTTCGTGAAGTCGAAATAAACGGTGTTGATTGAAAAACCACTATCTCTAGATGGTAGCACATGATCAAAGTAAGAGAGCTGGCAGGTGTCACACGATCTTTTTTCGAGAAACCCATGTTGAGCCCCATTAAGTTGGTTATTCTCTGTTAGGTGACGTATCAGCTTGTCTTAAATCAAGGTCGCTAAGATCTTCGAGGCTGCTGGCAGTGTATTTATTGGCCGAAAGTCGTCGAATGACGTAGTTCCACCGTGTTTGGGTGTAGGCAGAATGTGTGATTCCTTCCATAAAATAGGGAAGGTTTCACTTTCAAGAGCACGATTAAATATCTTATACAGAAATGACGGAATTATATCGTTTGCATCCGCCTTAAGAACGCTGACCGGGACGCCATCTGCTCCAGGACTGTAAGATTGTCGAGAACGCCAAATGGCTACGGTGATGTCCAAGAGGGTAAAAATTATGTTTTCGAGGACTTTACTGGATCAAACCAGGATGTCTGGAGAGGAAGCGACCAAATATTCACTAAAAGTTCTGGACAAGAATGTATTGAAGCTATCAGCCGTCAGCTTAGCATCAATTATAGTGTTTCCAAAACGTCTCGAAGTACAGGGTACTGAGTTTTTCTCTGTGCTTTTACTGTGCACGAAAAGAGTTTTGCAACATTTAACGAAGGGTTTTCAGCAAAGTTACTCTCTTCAGCTAGTCGTGTTTATTCAGAGAGCCTCTTAGCCTGTTCAAAGATTTGTTGGACCAAGGGCAAAACGGAAGTGTCATTTAGTAGATGAAAACGACGCGAGAGTCTACGCAGTCTACGGCGGAAAGATAAAGGGAGGTAAACTTTATCCTTCAAATTAATTATTTTCTTACGGGGAACAAAAGGAGAAATGAGTAGATCTAGAACTTGGTAGAATGTATCAGTACAAACATTCACATCAAAACATAGAAAGAAGTTGGTCCAATCGTGGGAATCAAGATGTGTTAGCAATTCCCCCATATTTGCTGATCGGAAATCATGGAAAAAACTATATTTGTTAGAAAACGTTTCATCAGCCTCAATTTCTGGTGAAGAAAGAACTATAGCGTGGTCTGCACTCCCAAGTGGGCGTTAAGGTGAAACTGATAATGGCTGACAAACTCTGCAGAAAATGAGATCGAGTATGTTTGATGATTTGGTGGGAAAATCAACTACCTGTTCCCACAAGCCAGTATCTATAGCCTCAAGCAAGTTTTCGACATTTGCAGGACCGAAAGGTGGAAACCAATGAACTTCAGGAAGATTAAAGTCATCTGCAATCAAGCAGTACTTTAGATTTAGGTCAACTGCGGCATGAAATGCCTGTGAGAGGCGAAGATCGTAATCCACGTTTGCGTTAGGGAGGCGATAGACACAACCAACGAGTAAGGAGAAGTTATCTTGTAGAAATACTCGGAGCCAACAGCTCTCTTCTACTGCGGTAAATTGTCGATAATCCAACGGCAGAAACGTAAGTGCCTGCTTAATATAGATGCAGTTTCCTCCACCATGGCCCTCGTGTCGATCGTAGCGAATATTATCATACCCTACAATATTGAGTTCAGAATCGGATACACAGGGTGTTACCCATGTTTCTGCAATTATTACAGTGTCGGAGCGGTGGATGAAAACCAGAGTCTGGAGCAAAGGCATCTTATAAAACATAGATCTGGCATTTAAGACGAATAATGAAAGCGGGCAGGTTTTTAGTTTCTAAAAGGGACAGTTAGGCTGTCAGAGTGACTGCCTTCGGCCAAAAAATGATCTTTTCACTTGAACTTTTTGTCCGTTTCTTATTTGAGATTGCCATTGGCCCTTCGTGTTTCAAGTTCTATTTTTAACTGTCTCATTTTCATCCGCTCTTTTAACCCGCATTCCCGTTGAAACAAAGTTCAGAATGCAGGCCCCGTATGGTTGCTTTTCGCTGTAGCAGGAGCTGTGCCTGTGCTTCGTGTTCCAAGATAATTTTAAGAGGTCTTGGTCGAGGATTTGATTCGGGTGCTGACAGAGCCTTCCCTATTCTATTTGCCTTGAGAATGTGGATGGACTCGCCATCCATTAGCATCGTTTTTACATACAATTGAAGGAGATCCAAGTCATGTTCAACTCGCTCCTTTGGAATAATTGAAGCTGACTCCGGGACCCCTTTAATGACTACATTATGTTTTCGACTCAATCGAGGGCCCGTTTGTAACTCAGATCTTTCCGATGAGTGAGTACTGGTAACCAATTCACTTGGCTCCGATAGGCCACGATGAGTCGGGTTTCGGGCAGGCTGGAGCCAAATCCTTGCACGATTTGGTCTTCTTAGAACATTTTCTCTTTGGCTTTACAAACTCGCCAACCTCTTCAATATCGCATGTTGGTGCATCGTCTTCCAGCGAAGAAGCGATGAACGGTAAAGCCAGATTAGTGCTGATGCTACCCGAACTATGTACTGGTAGAGTGGAGCAAAGACTAGATGGGGCTCCCTTCGGAAGTAACGAAAATTCCTCTGTTTTACCGGGTTCAGCAATCACGGTATGTTTAATGTGACTTGTATGTAAGCTTGAAGAAGCTATATATGAGAACGAATTTTTATTTGTGGTAGGTTTATTACGAATCGGAGCTTTTTTAACAAATGGACAAGATATAGATTTTTTAAAGTTATCTTTTTCTTGTCTGAGATTGCTTATTTCCTGCTCCATCCCTGAGAATTTCTGCTGGAGCCTGAAAAACCCCATAGAAGTTTCGTCTTCGTAAGCTACATTAGTTAAAATTACTAAAATTTTACCCCGTTTGGCGGAAGTTGAACAAAAAGCAGAATAACGATAGTAACAATTGTTTTCTGCTTGTCCATGAACTTTCTTAACAAGATCCCCTGCCAATATGGCCGAGTGGGTAGAGGCGCCGATAGACCGTCCCAATTAATTTTGTGGAGCAGGTTCAAAACTATGTCATGGACCAATTTTTTGTGACATTAAACTTAATGAACTTGAGTTTCGCATGTTAGAATTGCCACAAAATTAACAGAGAGTCAGTTAGGATATTCAACAATAAGAATATGAAAATATAAGGACTCAGCCTTTGGTTTGAGTCCCTTCCGCGATTTAAATCAGATGCAGGGAGAACGCAGCCGGCGTGAGTTTCATAAATCAGCAAAGATCGAGGTTATCAATCCCAGTTGAGATCAATTTTGGGGCAGGGAAGAATCCTTAGCAGTAGAATTTTTGTTTTTTTCAAGCCTCAGAATCCTTACGTCAAAGTCGCAATTTACGAACTGGGGGGAATATGAAGACAATTCTTTAATAATTTTCAAGCACCGTGTCTTCTACACTGAGGTAGAGACTAAAAACTCGTAGGCTTGAGGGACTTGAAATTCGAAACCAATTTCAAACGACGCGCCAAACGATTATTGACATGAACCGTTCAACTACAAGAAACTTCCAATGCTACCAATCGGTCATTATATATTGTTTGATAATATGACATTGGTTATTGAATGATATTGATAAGACAAAAATTTATGAACGATTAATCTCTGCTAGCTTATTGAGGATACATACACTCCACATATCAGTTATTTTGCTCAAGTAATCGCTGCTGTCTGGATAGTTGCTGAAATAATACTTGGTGTCCGTTTAAATGACTCGTGGATATGAAGAGCATATAAAAAACCTGAGTTACAAAAGGGCACTCGATTGAATCGAAAACATAATGTTATCATAAAGGGCGTTTCTGAGTCAGCGTCAGTAATTTCGAAGGAGTGAGTAAAACATGGCTTGGAACCCCTTAAATTGTACGCAAAACCGCTGCTAACGGACGCCGAGTCAATTCACATTCTAAAGGCATATAGAATAGGGAGGCTCTGTAAACACCCGATTCAAATCCTCGACCAAAACGTCTTAAAATCATCTTGGAAAACGAAGCACAGGCACAGCTCCTGATACAGAGAAAATCAACCCTGCGGGATCCGCATTCTGAAGTGTCTTTTCAACCAGAATATGGGCTGAAAGAGTGAATGAAAATGCGAAAGCTAATAATAGAACTGAAAAACACGAAAAACCAATGGCGAGGCGAATCTCAAATAAGGGATGGACAGATATATCAAGTGAAAAGAGCATTTCTCTGACCAAAGGCAGTCACTCTGACAGCCTAACTGTCCCTTTTCAGAAACCAAAAACGTGCCCGCTTAAAATAATCGTCCTCAATACCAGATCTCTGCTTAATAAGATGCCTTTGCTCCAGACTCTGGTTTTCATCCACCGCCCCGACATTGTAATATTTAAAGAGACATGGGCAACACCCTCTGTATCCGACTCCGAACTCTCTATTCTAAGCTTCGCTTACATTTGGAATGATCGAGACGAGGGCCGTGGCAGAGGAACCTGTATCTATGTTAGGCAGCCACTTTCATTTCTTCCATTGGACTATTGCCAATTTACCGCGGTAGAAGAGAGCTGTTGGCTCCGCGTAGTTCTAAAAGATAACTACTCTTTACTCGTTGGTAGTGTCTATCGCCCACCCAATGCCAGCGAGGATTACGATCTTTTTCTCTCGCAGGCATATCACGCCGCAGCTGACTTTAAGTTGAAGTACTGCATGATTGCAAGTGACGTCAATCTTCCTGAAGTTCATTGGTTTC
>WEDG01003350.1:0-18711 GCA_017591395.1 Schistocephalus solidus | reverse complement strand
TTTAAAGCAAAATGTGCAAAATCTGGCAAATTAACGAGACTTTTCCCTAAAGAAGATCAAAAATGCGCTTATGCTCAGTAAGCTACAAACCCAAAAGTGGGCTTGGTCTCAGGAATAGACTTATTAATATGTCAGAGGGTGAAGTCATCCTAACCACTAGTCACAACCTTTGCTTGGCCCAGTATTTTTATTCCGCAAAGCAGTGGCATGACTTCCTACTCGCAAAGTCTTGGTCTGCCTATGCTCCTGGATCCCAACCCAAAGTAAAAATTATGATGATTCTCCGGGAATGAAAGCAGAAATTTAACGTTTAAAAATCCGATTAAGCTGGACCCACCATACTGTAGAGTTTGTATATAGATGTTTCTGTTTCTGTGTTTCACAAAGCCACTTTCAGTGCTTGCCTGCTGTGTGGTTATATCCTTAGCAACAGTATACTATTAATATTTCCGAACTGTCCACAATGTTTGTTTTCTAGGCAGAACTAACAATTCTTAATGGTGCGAATTTCTGGCTTTTTCCATTTTTGAACTTGAGATAATAAAAGGCGCAAAAGAATGTGCAGAAGCTTATGCGGCATCTTTTATAATAAAAGCAAGAGCCAGTGAAAATGTTTACACGTGCGTGAAAAACAAGAAGTTGTTAGATTTGGCCAAATGTCTACAAATACGAGCTTCACGTTTGACAGCCTAATAGACGGAAAGGTGTCCGATCTCCTTTCAATAGATTTATGATTGGGTTTGTTTTCCAGAAACCAAGAATCGCTGGCCAAACAACAATAATACATACCGTGAGTACTTATAATGGGTTTCCCTATCAGCCAGATTCCTTATTTTCGATATCTTCATTGGCATTGTGGTAATTATGGAACTTAGTAATCATATAAATAAGCTGATTCCTTTCGATTGCTACGTTGATGAAACCCTTGTAATCGCTTCTATATCTGCCAATCGTTGTCCTCTAAAGCCCTCTACGTCGGAAACCTCCATCGATTCAGCTCAGGTTAGCAATGGAAAATGCTAAGCTCGCTACCCATATTTGACGCCGTTTTAAACTGAAATCTTTACCTGCAATGTTCAAAAGAAAAATTCTGCCAAACGGAAATCACTGGCACAAAGTAAAGGAATTTAGGGCTGTTCATTCGTCAGAATCAGGTCTTCATTCATCTAAGACTTTTGAAGTCATTATGAAGGGCATCGTGAGAAATATAAAAGCAACAAAATTTCGGATAAACCCGCGACACCTACCACCTTTGAAGACCGCCCCAGATTTGAGTCTAGTTCGCATTTCTGCAAGAGAACCAATATTTAAATAAGTATTAGGTGTTACCATCCGTGAATCGAGTGGACCCTTCTGTAGCACCATATAAAGTTTCCTATAAATCACACTTGACATTTCAAAAATTCACAGCCATATTTATAACAACAAAGAGAAGAGGACGTTTTTGGCCAAGGGCCGAATGGGCAAAACTTCAAAACCTACGCTAGCCACTGTGACGTGCATTAACTCTCCAGTCTTGGATCGTGGCCCATAAATTAAAGCTTAAACTGGATGTATCATTTTTCCCAATTTGTTGTATCAACTAACTCTCATGGTAATACTGACATGCTGGAAATTGCTTATTATAAAATGGGAATATTTTAACCGATACATTCACAGGTTGTATTAAATAAGACATATGAGTTTAGTTTGCATTATTATTATCGAACATATTTTTATTTTCTGTTGAAAAGAAAAACCAAGAGAATTCGTTTCTTTAGAGGTCCTTTGCTGTCAAAACAAGATGTCTCCGCTTGACGCTCCTTTTGAGTAAACCGATTGTTCTCATTCCTGAAACAACGTGACTGGAGAACAGGGCATTTTGATTTCAAGGTTTGACTTTCTATCTAATGTGTGTGATGTGGTGGCTAACACGGTATCCGTGTTCCTGTAGTGTCGAGTGGATTTATTAAGCGTAGCCTAATGTATTCGCATTTGATGTAATAATAGAGGTTATTTTTTCCAAAGTGAACATGTGGACGTCAACTATGAGACCTGTGTACCGAGACAAATCAGAACGCTGTACATTTGTCCACTATATATTTTGTTACCGAAGAACTTCAAATGTAATGTGTATTTTATCATTATATCCATGAGTGTGTCTTAGTTGAAATTATTATGAAGATTTTCAAAATTAAAGAACCGCATTTCTGAACAGAGCATTTATAGAAGAGCCATGGGGAAGTTACTCGATGCCAAATTCATGCCAATACGTTTTCATTTCACTGATGTCCTCAATAAAGTTAAAAGTTAGCTGGGAAGCTACTTGTCATTAGTTACCGCTTTATGGACTGGAACGTTTTATGATTACCAAGTGGACATTGCATGATAGGGAAGAGATGAGCATGTGTGCAGAAATTAGAGAGAATAAGCGCCACACATATGAATTTACGGTAAGCCACATAGTCCAGCGATACGTGTGCTGACTGGATGCCAGGTGTTTCGTGGTCACGGTTTCTGCGAGGAGTTCCCCACGTATCGCCACAATTCCATCTGGCTACTTTATCACAGAGAACTAATCGCCCGAGTTCTGACTTACCCTTCGGGTTTTGCTATCGTACTTCGAACGTCAATTTCAACATCCGGGGGAGTCAAATCCAACGGTGACTTCCAGCTGGCCTTTTGCTTACTCGGTTGGAAGGCTTTCTCCACCATGAACCTAACAGCCTTAAACGATTCGGGTGCTGGAGCAGTTTGTCGCTGTGAGTCCGCAACCCCCAAATCCGCAAGAGCCCTACTGCGGGATCGGCCGTCAGCCCTCGACAAGGCTCGGCCTGGCTATGAAGATGTTGTCATTTAGGCCGCACGCATTGAGAGCCCTGCTCCTGCGGCTGATCTCCCAGCCGTAACAACGGCATCGGCCAAAACCCGACGACCAAACAGGACACTAGCCAGCTGCACAATTCTGGCCATTGAGCTAGGCCCAGGATCCAGTAACTGTGAGTAATATCTCGTTCCTCATACCGTCATTTCATATTGAGGCTCTAGTGAGTGCCCTTTAGTCTGAGGTTCGACAGGGTAACTAGTCTTTCCTGTTAAATAGATTCCTGCGCTGGTTCTCCGTTAGTACGTGAGCAGACTTTCGTAGAATTCCAGACTAAGATTCAGTACAGTGATGGGCCTGGCGTTACCCTTCACACTGCTAATGGTGCATACCTAAGGTATACTGGTCTGGTAGAATTTTCCCTGGATTAAGCCGGAGTAAGTTTTACGCACCAATTCATTGTCACCCCAGATATAACTTGGGATAGTATAATAAGTATTGATTTTGACTGAACAAGTTTAAATGGTCCGTACATTTTTGATAGGCGCCTCCTGCACACAGCCTCTGTTAAGGTTCCCTTTCATCCCGTGTTCCTAGACCGTCCCGGTTACCAGCTGCACAGTTGCCTTTTAATGCTAGGTGATTTTAATTGAAAGAAATGTAAAGAAATCTTTAGACTCGGGATGGAAATTCTGCGTGTAGGACGAATGTGACGGAGCATTGCATTGACACGGGGACGCACGACCCATCCAGGTCCCACCTAGGTGGCTTCAAATTTTAATGCAAAATGAATTGGATGCCCTTGCAATGATGTCTCAGCCCTAATATTATTCTCACCATCCTCATTCTCGCTAGTCGTCACCCATTTTGTAGGAAAAAGCACGCCTAATTGCGTTCATGCATTGACTATACAAGCCCAAACCCATGATTTAGAAAAGATTCCTTTTCCACTTTTTGCGAATAGATGCGACACTGGACACACTCGCCGGTAATACCATGTTTTCTTTAGCTTCAGACTAGCTGGGAGGTCAGAGTGAGCATCCTCAGAAAAAGATGGCTTTTGATGACCCTTCGAATCCTTTACGAACTCGTGACGAGTGCCTTTTGGGCTGGTAAATTCCTCTAGTTCTCTCGAAAGGTTAATGAACAGGGTTCTTGCAATTGATCCCAAAACGGGTCTTGTATACATGGACGATACTATGGTCCTCGGTTGAGGATTTTACCAAACACCTCGATAACTATCGCGCGTCAAATGTCTAGGCCACGTAGCTCTGTCATCGGCGTAGAGACTGATGATGAAAAGACCAAAGCAAATTCGTGACTGGCACACTCCCACAGATGTATCCGTGGTTCGAAGTTTTTAGGACTATTATCGTGCTATCGCCAATTTATCCAAGGACTATGCCCATAATACAAGTCTCCTCCATAAGCTGACACAGAAAGATGTCAAATTGAAGTGGGGCTGCTGACTGTGCAGCCAGCTTCTAGACGCTGATGGATAGGCTTTGCTCGTCTCTTATTGTAGTTTTCCCTAACATCAGCCTGATGCTGGGTCCGTCATTTGGGAGTTCCGGACCAAATCCACTCCGATTGAGAGTCGTCATTTTAAAAATGCTTCGTACACGAGATACATAAATTCTTAAAAATAAAGAAAACATGTAAGATCGGGCGTATCACCCACAGGATAATTTGTCAGGTCAAAAGGCCGTATTCTAAATAGTTATCCATCCATTTCAACCGCCTCAAGCCAGGATATCTGCCAGGCGACATACTTACCATTCAGAGCTGCAAGCTAGCTCCTCGCACCAGGACGATACTCACCTATTTGAGCTTCACCAGGAAGGGGGCTTTGCGCAGCCCGATGTTTTTAACGATAAACAAAGAGTTAACAAACCTGTAGAGGCACCTCCTGAAGGCGAAACCGGCTTCCGATCTACATGATGCTGTTGAAGACAGCAGACTATTATTATAGGAGAAATAAATGTAGAAATTTATAACCACGTTTTCCTGTTAGAAAGTTCTAGAAACACGCGCGTCCGTATAGCATTCTGGAAAACGTGCCTTTTAAAAGGGACGCGCGCGTGCTTCTTCAACATATTTACAGGTCTAGCAATTAAACACGATTAAGATTTCTCATAAAGTTTGTAACCATAATAATAAACATTAAATATTATGCCTAGCTTAAGTTTGTTTAATCTCTCTTCCCCAATACATCTCAACCAATCATCACAGATGGGATCCAACCTTGAAAATGGAGAAGTTATAAATACGGGCGAGGAATAAAATCCAAGAACCCCCGTTTTCGACTGCGCTTGATGATCAGGATTCGTCAATGCTGCACGTCCTTCGTTCCTCTTGGATCTCTGTTGAATGATCATCCTTCGGATTTAGATTATTTTTGTACCTAGGTTACTCTCTTTACATAGCGTCTCACTGTACTTAGGTTTTAGTATATTGTATTCACTAATGTCTTCCTTTCCGTTCCTGGGTCACAGCTAATGTAATCTTGGCACATTATAGGTTCATATTAACAGCAGGAGGTAGGGTCGTGGGATTGAAATCTCTAAGATTATGTTTACATTAAAGATTCGTGTTAACTGTAGGGTGTAGGTTTAGGGTATTTCACGCTCTAAGATTCGGTTTAAAATTCAGTTATATAATAGGATTTGTTTTATGTAAAGTCAATTAAATGTTTTCCCTTCTTAAAAGTTAACGAAAGACCAACTATTTTAAATGTTCGGGCGTTCTTACTTCCGTTTCGCGACCATACAAATCCTCCTGAACAGTAAACGGTGAATTTACTATTGTTAAACTGAATTAGATTTGTCAAAATGCAAGGCGAATTTCATGTGTGCATGCACCAGTTATTTGATCAAAATTGTCCATTTTACTCGTATGTCCCCGCTGGTCTGCGTTAGAATGAGTTCCTGTTTTGACCGACATCAAAGCGGCTGCATCAAAGTGGGCCAGTGCCCCTTTAAGGTGTATGCATTGGCCTTGATAGCTTTTCACCGCATTTAGAATGAATCCTGTCAAAATCGGCAGTTTTATGTGCCAGTGAGACTCAACGAATTTTGGTGCACGGAGCCGGAGTCAGGGGAGAAAGACAGGTGATAAAAAGTCAAGTGATATAATTAGATATTGTGGTACGTAGCATACTAGATGAAAACTAGAACGATATAGCGGTTGCTTTCGTAATCCATAAATAATTTTAGCAAAATCTTTTGACTATAAACGAGGACGTCAAGAAACGGGTGTTCAGTGTGAACATCATTTTCTAGGTTGAAAGCAGTTTTCTGTAACAGTGAGCTAAACGCGCAGTCCAACGTTTTAAGTTGAGCCCAAATAACGAGGAAAAATTAACAACATTGATGGTATGATCTTACCCCATTATTTTCACATCGTGACCTTAGCCAGCAAGTCAGAGCTTGATGACTTCTCTGTATTGACTTTCTAAGTAAAACGGTATCAACGAGAAGAATAAGACCATCTTGCGAGTTAAAACGCAAGTTGGAATCGTGCACAAAGTCAAGATCATCGGATATAAGCGATAGAAAAGTGATGTTTTGTCCTTTTGAGCTAATAAACACACAGGCACAATACCCTAAAGCTGATTTTAGACGTGTGAATTTCGCTCTATTACGCAATTGCAAAGTGAATATCAGAAAGATCGAAAGCGATTTGACATAAAAATACATCTTGCTGCCTACAGACACGTTTAACTGAATTGATTCGATAAGGAACATAAATCTCAATGTTAAAATGGTGTTGGCTTTAGAAGAGGCGTCTTTATTTGCTAATATTACCGTCAAAATGGATAGAATATTTATGTACAGAGGTTATAAGGCGTTTAACGCAATTGGCTTACACTTCGGAGACCTAAAGAAATCGTTCTTCCGCTGCACGTTAAATGTTCATTTTGAAGTTGATCGTCAATTTTACCGCCAGATCGAATGTGTAACGATGTGATCACCGCCTGGAACTCTGCTAGCTGACGTCTTCATGGGAAAACTATAGCATAACCAGCTCTGACTAGATATTAAGGACCTTTATTCCGTTGTTTGATATGTAGATGAAGTTTTGGTAATAAGATATGAAAATCTTGACTTTGACACACTCCTGTATAAACGAAATCAGGCTCATTGAGTGCTTATCTTAACGTTAGAATTAGGCGACAGAGGGTACTTCTTAATAGAACGATCGATGGTGCCATTCGTAGAAAGGCATTTCTAAAGAAAAGTTGGACAGAGCGAATCGCAAAGTTCTTCAGCTTTGTCCCGAGAAGTAAGAAACGAGGCTTTGTTGACTTCCTCAGCCTCAAGGTAAGAGAATATGTACACGAAATAAACTGCAGGACGATCTCACTCGTAGACAAAACAGTCGGTGAGAAAACCGCTCTCCCGGGAAGTTTATCAATAAAATTACGAATGAAAGCCTGCCAAAATTGGGCTTAGAAGACCCATTTATTTATCACACCACCATTTTCAGGGAATATGACAAGCTGAATTGTGCATCGTCGCTTAACGTGGCGGATGCCCGCACGTTTCTACTAAGATATGACTTGGTTTCTCAAGCACTTCCATTCTTCGCCTTGAACGTAAGGATGGACTGCTCTTTCAGACCTCCTCAATGGGCATCTACGCCTTCATTTGCGCTTGTATATTTGTTGACCAAATAGGTGCAAAACATTCCCCCTCTGTTCGCCTGAACCATCGAAAGTACGATACGCCTTAATGCCGTGGACCCTCACCTCCACAATTACTGTTTAAATTCTTGCAACTCTGCCCTCCCTTATGTTTTTGTACAGACATGACTAAGGATAATCAAAATACACGTTTGCAAAGTCGATTTCTTGAATACTTGGGTATTAAGGAACCGCATTTCTTACAGACGGGAAAAAATCTTCGTTTTCCATCTTAATGAACTTAAGAAAAGTAAGTCCTCTTAGATAAGGCTGGAGTTATAGATAACAGCATACGATTTAAGCTGCATTATCTTTCATTATTATATTATCGTCTGCTCGTAAACTGGACATGACCAATTGATAGCACTGTTTACGCCACACAACACTTACTGGCTCAGAACTCCTCACGACAACACCATTCTGTTAGATTAATTACCCTGACATGGGAAAGTCAACCGTTAACATAGAGTTGTCCCCCTCTCACTGCCAAAAGCTTTTCAGCATGCCGTACAAGCCAGAAGCTCACGGTATTTATACGAGCTAGATGCTTCCTAACCGATCTTTTTAATCGATTACCTGGAGCACTCTCGTTGTTGATAGTTAAAATGCTCACTCATATTAAATATTTCTTAGGTCAGTACAGTTTCACCATCATCCAATTCCCCTTAGTTATTAATTTGCGGTTTTTATAATAAGCTTAGAGTGGTAAACAATCGCACTGAATTGATATAATAAAATCTCAAATTTACAAACCGCTCTATTGCTTTGATATGATTTGATATGTTTCCCCGCAAATAACATCGCAGTTGTGAGTTCCTACTGTCGTCAAATCAAGACCACCCAAAATGCATTATTTTGTATGGGAACGTTCTGCAATAGGCGCTTAAATCTACTCAAATCTACAGTGAAGGTGGACAGAAAATCCTTTCATTTGCAACTGAGACATTGCTAGAAGATTTGCAAATAAGGAATGTGAGCTAAGCGTGTGGAGAACGGTGATCATGTTGTCAGTTAATACATGTTTAGCATATTCCTGAAATTGTGCACTTCAGCAACAGAAAAACATGTTGCAGGAACCCTCCCTCTTTCTCTTTCGGATGCCATTTTCAATTCTCTCGCCTATTATAAAGAGTAATCATGAAGCCTTATTTGAATATAAACTGATGGAACACTCCACAACTCAATTTACCGCAAACATATTCTGAGGTCATCCTACACTTTCAGAGATATCATCTCGTCTCTCACATAAGGATTTATGTCTTTAGTCTCCTGAATCGAGCCAAAACGCACTGCTTATATGGAGAAAGTTATCAGGGAGAAATGAAATACCCCTTTAACTTGTTCTCTTAAAATAGATACCCACGTGACTTCGTGCATCGATGCCTGAAGCGGCAAGAATCCAAAGAGGAAGGTATTTCAATCGACACGGCCACCCTGGCTCCCAAAACAATGACCTGGCGAACACTCCCATACGTGAAAAATGTATCAGAGCTTATTGGAAGACAGTTGAGAAAACACAAGATACAAGTAGCACCCCACCCGACGTCTACTTTACGCTCACACCTTGTACACCCATTAGGACATGGTTAGCTAACTTGATAAAATTGCGTTGTCGACGAAATCCCATATTCTATTGGAAAAGCCGTTTATTGTGGGCAAACTGTAAAATCTGTTTTAACCCACCTACAAAAACATCAGATAGTGGTTAGAAGACGAGACCATATATCCCAAGTGACTATGCATACAATGGAAACAGGGCATATATTTGCATGTTCGAAAACACGTTTTATTTGCGCCTGCCCCACCAGAAAAGGCCGTTAATTCCTAGAGACAATATACTCAGATGATGGATGCATCAACCGGCATCTCGATTTGGATGCCTTTTAAAAAATCGTTAAGGAAAAATTGGAATGCGCAGAACCGATCACGACAGGATAATACAAAATGCCCTCAACGCATATTGGTTTTGATTTTACCCAACCATAGAATTCTTTGTTAACAACATTAATTACGTAATTTTTCCTGTACACACCCCGTAGTCTGACGAAGAGCTTTGGGCCCAGTCTCACAAATTTAAGCATAACAGTTTCTCATTTCCCAAAGATTGTTTTCTTTTCATTTATGTATATATATATATATATATATATATATATATATATATATATATATGGAAGGAGAAGATAAGGCGATCTCTGAAGTAGAAGATATACTTGTCTGACGTTTCACACTCATACTCGAGCGCATCATCGGAGATAGAGCAAAGGGGGAACTACATGGTTTAAAAAGGGTCTTTCGTGCTCATCTGCGATACGTCTAGCCACCTCGTTTCTCATTGGTCCTCCCCTCGTGCGCCAATTAATATAAATATATATATATATATATATATATATGATAGTGTGTGGCTCACCGATATGCTTAAGGAACATGTATGTTCCGTTGTGCCCTGGAGCTCAGATTAGAGCCCTCGCTGGCGGTCGCATAGCGACGTGTAGCATATAGTGATAAGGTGGAACCGACAAAGACAAGGGAGACTGGAATGGCCATTTCCGGCTTATTAGCCGTCATCTGCCAGTCATACCCAATCCCAAGTGTTGCACACCAGGAAATCGAACCCGCGACCTTTGGTAATTGTTTCGAACGCTTGACCATTGAGCCACGTGCTCGTTGTTTTGTCGGTTGCGATGGGGAATAGGATGATAGTGTTTTCTCACCGATCTGCATAAGGAACATGTATGTTCCGTTGTGCCCTGGAGCTCAGACTTCATCCCTCGCAGGCGGTCGCATAGCGACGTGTAGCATACGTTGATAAGGTGGAACCGACAAAAACAAGGGAGACCGGAATGGCCATTTCTGGCTTATTAACCGTCATCAGCCAGTCATACCCAATCCCAAGTGTGGCACACCTGGGATTCGAACTCGCGACCTTTGGTAATTGAGTCGAACGCTCTACCATTGAGCCACGGGCTCGTTGTTTTGTCGGTTGCGTTCGGGTATATGATGATAGTATGTTGCTCACCGATCTGCTTAAGGAACATGTATGTTCCGTTGTGCCCTGCAGCTCATTTGTCTGCCTAGCCACAGGAGTTGGCCGGGCAATCTGGACATTTGACGGAGTTAGTAACGCCTGACGTGTTCGCGGGTGGTATTCAACCCTTTGTTTTCTTAAGTGAGCGGTGGATAATGGAGTGCGGCCGTTGACCAACGCCCATGCTTAGTGGTTTTAGCTCGTTCTCGATGGCTTCAGAGACATTGCTGGCGTAGGGCAGGGAACGGTAGATTTCAGGTCTTCGTTTATGCTCACCATCGGTCTTCGTGTGCCTTGCGTACAAGGATTTGTTTACGAAGCTACGTGTATATCCATTGTCGAGGGAGAGGCGCCAAAGTGTTTTACGTTCTCGCAGCTTGCCGACCTCTTTGCTGCGGTGTGTCTGGGTGCGGCGATGAAGCGACCGGATGCAAGTGCATTAATGCAACAGGGGTCTGCTGTGCTAGCAAAGTATTTTTCCGTGTTGGTCGCTTTACGGAACACGCCATGTAATTTGTCGATAAACTTGTGGACAGAAAGTAAGGGAAAGAAGGAAATCCTTTAAAATTAAAAACCAGATTAAGTTATTAAACTACTTATTGTGCACGTACTCCATGTTTAACGACCATATTCATGAGCGAATCTAGGGAGTCCCGATGAGGTCACTGCTTTTCGTCTACCTGCCTGAAGTGGTCTTGCAAGGACTTGAATATCAGGTCTTTCAATTCTAGAAACCGAGATTCTTGATTTGCTACGTAGATGACGCCTTTGTCATCCTACACTGAGCTGCTAAAGATATCTTTAAAAGGCAGTTGAACTTGAGCTTCTCACAGATTAGATTTGAAATGGAGGAAGAAAAGGACCGAACGCTACCTATACTAGATGTCCATGTCAAGAGGCAGGAATATGAACCCGCCAGACTAATGTGTTCTGGTGTATTGCATGTCCTTCTCAGGCTTAAGTAAAAATACCTTTTGCAACTTATTAACATAATTAGCACAGGCTTCTTATCTTGTAGTGAGCAACTCTACCGAATTGGATCCGAAAAAAATATACGCCCTTAACGTTCTTCAAATCTCTTCAAGTAGCTTAACTATATACCAAATCTTTGAAAGTTAGCCAGAAAACTCATGTTTTCAGTAATTCAACGTCCGGTATTAACATTTACTTAAACTATGCAAATATGACATGTTGGCAGGGTTTAATATATGTGTATCATGGTTAACACACCAACAAACGCCGTGCATCTAACGAGGTCGACTTGTTGTGATCATTGGGAATGATGGAAGGGGAGGTAACTCAGGGTGTATGCTATGTTTTAAGGTCACGTTCGGGGGTGTAAACCATATTCAGCAGAGGGTAAGGATACAGTTTGGGATCAAAACCGGAAGTCGGCGTCGTCCCAAAAAAAAGAGGGCCTTTTTTAGTCGTATAGCCAATTTCTCGACTGCTGCTTGTATCCATTCACTAAGACCTTAATAGAAATTGGCCTGATATTCGGTATACCACCTGAAAAGCTTCTTGTGGATAGACTCAGCTATTAGTATTGACTGGATGTGCTGAAACAGACTTCGAAATAGACCACATTTCACTTCTACCTTACCAGGCAGATATGTCAACACGTACCGTCTTCTCCTGGCGTCGCCTTGTAAGGGTAATGTGTCCTGCACTAGATGAGGAAGAGAATAAGCAAATAAACATCGATGTGGCCTTCAAAGGCCATTTATCTTCTCCTATAAAAGCAAAGTAGGCGAGAATTTGCAAAGAGTACACGTAAGTGTGTTCCAAGAAAGGTGTTTGTGATCATTAGGTGTCGGAATTTAACACTGACCAAGAGCTATAATGAGCAGCAGGGTTATGAAAATCAAAGTCCGACTAAACTCAAAAGAGCAATTTGGGGTAAGGGATTGCATCTTATGTCTAAAATGTCCTTGTAACAAGACAGGTTAGACTTAACGCATGATCGGATCGCACATAAATTCACATGAATCAGTTTAACTACGGGGAAAAACGAAAGGAGCCATCAATTCAACTTCACAACAGTCAAGATCATCGTCCACGCTGGAAGCAAGACGAAGCGAGAATTTATTGACGCCTGGTTCAGGAAACAGAAGTCAATCAATCAATATATCAATTTGGCGCCAGCGTACAGAGCCCCGAACCGTAACCTCTCGAATTGCGTCCCTCCTGTAAGTAGCATCATTTTTTTGCTGCTGCTCTCTCTGACGAGGAACTCCTACACATAACCTCGAACTCACAATAATAAGCAATTTTTTCGGTCCTCGACCAGACTTCCCCTTTGCTCATGATAAACAACTGGGACTCGTTATTAATTGTTTCTGCCATAAGTAATTGGCAAACATTGCTGAAATATCTTACGAGAGAATACTTCATCCGGAAATGTGAATATTTAGCATATCCACTTTCATAATATGGGGTAAAATTTAACTTTGGAATTCAGTATCAGTATCAGTATATTTGAGGGAGATGTAAGTGAGTCAGCTTTGTATTCCCTATTTGTACATGCGAGTTGGGGTATCAAAAATAGTATCTCGATATGTTGGCAAGGCCAACATAGTGGAACATCGTTGAAAAATAGCAGACAGTGAAAAAAAACTCCGGGTGATATTAAGGGGAAAAAACTGTCGCCCTAGGGGAAAAGGGGGTCCAACGGGGGGCATTGCGGAGGTCGCATGAATCAGCCAGATGCTCCCTTGTTGATTGCAGAGTCCGTTGAGGGTTTTCAAAGGCGGAAATATATGCCCAGATCATCCTCGGTCCATTGCGGTTCGAACCAAGCGAGAACATTCATACACCTCATGAGCGACGGCCACCAGGTCCAGCTGATGCGAACACTCACGGTGTCACCAAGGTGTGCAAATAATTAAGCAGCGAAGACCTTGAGGACCCCAGGATGGAAATTATGTGAGAGTGCAAGACCTAAAACTAAAATAACAATCATAAAGAAATGTTACTTAAATATAGCTAGTAGTATCATAAATACCTTATTTGCTGACGTCACTCTTGCGGCTTTCAGTTCGTGTTGTAGCTCGCACCATTATATCGATCTAACTGTCGCTTAAAAACCTCCAAGGAGTCCAACATAACAACATCCAGAGGAAGACTATTCCAAGTTTCGACTACTCTTTTGGAGAAGAAGTACTTCCGAGTGTATAGCATTGCTCCAGTCACACGTAATTTGAGAGGATGACATCTCAAGTTCGTTGTTGTTGCTAACTCGAAGAAATAACCTTGGACGATTCAACAGTCCTGGACGCGTAGTATGCGGAATGTTAGTATCAGGTCCCCCTAAAGCTGTCTATACTGCAAGGGAAAGAGATTGGGATTCGACAGCCGTGTTTCATAAGGCTGTGTGCCATGTCCAAGGACAAGTTTTATTGCTCGCCTTTGGACTTTTTCGAGGATATTGATGTCTTTCGCCGCCAGGGGTCTCCAAGCGTGGATAGCGGACTCAAACTGTGGCCACACGAATGTTCCGAAGACTTTGGCGAAGCAGTCGGTAGTGAAGGCTGCGAAAGCTCGTTTGACGAGGTACAGAATCAACATGGCTGACTTCGCTACCTTTGCGCAATGTAGGGAGGGTTAAAGCGAGAGCGTGATACAGACTCCCAGGTCCTTTTGGGCATCTTCTTCTT
Source organism: Schistocephalus solidus (assembly GCA_017591395.1). NCBI lineage: Eukaryota > Metazoa > Platyhelminthes > Cestoda > Diphyllobothriidea > Diphyllobothriidae > Schistocephalus > Schistocephalus solidus. Next base: position 4,543 of record WEDG01003350.1, on the reverse strand, counting down.
TCAATGGAATGCCATTCAGACTGTTAACCGTACGGTTCGAAGGATTGCTTTTCCTGACTCGTATGGAGTTGTACTCGCTCTCATTGAACGTCAAGAGCCAGTCATTTGACCATTTCTGGAGTCGATTTAAGTTTGCCTGCAAGTTTTCTTCTTCTGCAGCAGTTTGAATGACGTGCCAAATTTGAGATCATCGGCAAAAATGGCAACATCACAGTCCAGTTCGTTTGCACAATCGTTGATGTAGACAATGAACAAAATAGGGCCGAGAACAGAGCCTTGCGAACACGACTTTCAACCTCAACCTTGGTCGACTGTTTGTCGCTGATATGCACAGTTTGTGAGCGGCTAGTTAAGAATTTTTCTATCCAACTGAATATCTGTAGCCTTTTTAATCAGCTATTTTGATTTCATTTGATAAGGCGAAGATGTGGGACCTGATTGTACCTTTTTGGAAGGCCGTACATTTTATGGTGTTGTTGTGTCTAAAGATCTTAGTCATTTAACCGCTTTGTCATACAAAATACCTTCTTTGTGGATTTCTTTTAAAAACGATACCTTCAACTTACCCTCAGAGGCCTCGGTCTCATCATTATCTAAATTGGATCTGAGAACTTGGTACGATCTAACAAAATTTTGTCTAGTTACACCAATTTTTTTATCCTATGCATCAATACTGAACGCTTATCTGTCCTAGTGAGTATAATATGTTTCGTCTTTGCGGTCCATGCCTAATAACTGTTGAGCTGTCGACATTTTGGGCACAAAACACTTATGAAACCTCCACTATTTTACGTGCGCGTTATTACACAAAACTGAAACAATATCTTGTATATCGTCCTACCCACAGATGTGCATTTTTTTGTCTGTTCGCTAACAATGTTTTTCAATTGTGTCTCAATAAATGTATACCTTTATAACATGAAGTTCATTTCATTCCATAGGAATTAGCTTTCCTCAGATTATTTCAATTAACTTAAAAGTAGAAAAATCTAAAAGGTGGACTTAGCATAGACGTTTAACGTGGTTTTATTAAAGTTAAGAATTTATATAAGCAGATGTTATGTTTACGTTCTTTAATTTGAGATGCAACATCTCAAAAGCCCACCACAGTGAGAATTTAAATTAGCAATATATAAAGCGATATGCAACTCAGTACGCGGGTCACCGCCAATATTGCGTTCAAAATTTTGCACAGTTCGATTCTATGCGCCTACCAGTTGGCTACTGGTGAAAAATTAATTGGTTTGATAAGACGCGTACATCTCAAGAACACTAAAATTGAAGCAACCTAGACAGAGACTGCTGTTTTACGGTCGTTTACTGATCATTGTTGTGCCATAGGTCTTATGAAGTGAGGTATATACACAAGTTAAATAGGCGGACCGAACTCACTGTTGTGCTAAGGAACATGCTGAATCCATTTCTATCAGCCTGCAAACTTTCTACTGGTGACAATTCATATTTTGTCAAGGGACACGTGTCAAATGTTATAAGTAGAAAGCGCAAAAAGCGCTCAATAGTTCACACGCAGACGAATACTATGCGGTCGCTATGATCGTTGTCGCCCTAATTGTTTATACATAGGTAGAAATATGTCTGGGTGGGAGGTTATGAATAAATTAACAGGCGGACCGAGAAATAATGTTAGTAATAAAAAGGACAATTAGAATCACAATATCAGTAGGATCGATATTGATTTTCAATTATTGATGTCTGTGTGACTCTATCTAGCACGTATTATCGCATTTCTAAACGGACACATTATATGTTTGCTTATTAAAGGCAAATATGTCCCATATAGCATGGTGGACGACATGAAAATATGATAATAACATAGGAAAACAATGTAAGAAAATCGGATGGAAAATGGTGTTAACTTTTAGGCTAATCCCGATGATTGTGCTCAGAGATATCCCGCTGGACACCTGTTAAGGAACCTTTGTCTACAAGGATTTGGAAGCCATCCACCAGTTGTGACTTATTTAGGCTTGCGATGTAAAAGATCGGCAGTCTGCCTGAGGTGGACACCTGTTAAGGAAACTTTGCTTCCTGAAGCACTCAACAATGATTTGGAAGGCGTCAACCCGATATGACTACTGCAGGCTTGCGATGTTAAAGATCGGCAGTCTGCCTGAGGTGGATAACTAATAAGGAAGCTTTGTCTCCTGAAGCACACTCAAATTTTTTGGAAGGCGTAAAACAGATATGACTTCTGAAGGCTTGCGATGTTAAAGATCAGCAGTCTGCCGGAAGTGGACACCTGTTAAGGAATCTTTGTCTTCAAGTATTCGGAAGCCGTCCACCAGCTTTGACTTATTTATGCTTGCGATGTTACATATTGGCAGTCTGCCTGAGGTGGACACTTATTAAGGAAATTTTATTTCCTGAAGCACTCTCCAAGGATTTGGAAGTCTTAAACCAGATATGACTTCTATAGGTTTGCAAAGCTAAAGATCAGCAGTCTGCTTGAGGTGGAAACCTATTAAGGAAACTTTGTCACCTGAAGGTCTTGCCAATGATTTAGAAAAAGTAAACCAGATATGACTTCTGAAGGCTTTCAATGCTAAAGTTTGGCAGTCTGTCTGAGGTGGAAACCTATTCAGGAACATTTATCTCCTGAAGCACGCTCCAATGATTTGAAAGGCTTAAACAATATATTACTTATGCAGGCTTGCGATTTTAAAGACCGACAGTCTGCCTGAGGTGGAAATTTATTAATTTACCTTTATCTCCTGAAGCACTCGCCAATTATTTGGAAGGCGTAAACCAGATATAACTTCTGTAGTCTTGCGATATTAAAGACCGGCAGTCTGCCTGAGTTGGAAGCCTATTAATGAACCTTTATCTCCTGAAGCACGCTCGAATGATTTGAAGGGGGAAAACCAGATATGACTTCTGCAGGCTTGTGATGTTAAAGACCGGCAGTCTGTCTGACGTTTAAACCTATTAAGGAACCTGTATCTCCTGAAGCACGCTCCAATGATTTGAAAGGCGTAAATTAGATATGACTTCTGCAGGCTTGCGATGTTAAAGACCGGCAGTCTGCCTGAGGTGGAAACCTATTAAGGAAACTTTGTCTCCTGAAGCTCTTGCCAATGATTTAGAAAAAGTAAACCAGATATGACTTCTGAAGGCTTTCAATGCTAAAGATCGGCAGTCTGCCTGAGCTATAAACCTGTTAAGGAACCTTTGTCTCCTGAAACCGTCTTCAAGAATTCAGAAGCCGTCAACCATATGTGACTTATGCAGGCTTGCGATGTTAAAGATTGACTGTCTGCATAGGTTGGACACCTGATAAGTAAACTTTGCCTCCTTTAGCACACTGCAATGCTTTGAAAGGCGTAAACCAGGTATGACTTCTGTAGGCTTGTGATGTTAATGATTAGCAGTCTGCCTGAGGTGGACACCTGTTAAGGAACCTTTGTTTCCTGAAGCAGTCTACAAGATATGTCAACAGATATGACTTCTGTAGGCTTGCGATGTTAAATATAGGCAGTCTGCCTGAGGTGGACATCTGTACACAAAACTTTGTCTCCTTAAGCTCTGCTCAATGATTTGAATTTCGTTAACCAGTTATGACTTCTGCAGGCTTGCGATTTTAAAGATCGGCAGTCTGCCTGAGGTGGACACCTGTTAAGGAACCTTTGTCTCGTGAAGCAGTCTTCAATGATTCGGAAACAGTAAACCATATATGACTTCTGCAGGTTGCGATGTTAAAGATCAGCAGTCTGCCTGAGGTGGTAACCTATTAATAAAACTTTATCTCCTGAAGCTCGCTCCATAGATTAAAAAGGTGTTACCCAAATATGACTTTTGCAGGCTCGCGATGATAAAGATCGGCAGTCTGCCTGAGGTAGAAACCTTTTAACGAACATTTATATCCTGAAGCACTCTCTAATGATTTGGAAGTCGTTAACCAGATATGACTTCTGTAGGCTTGCGATGTTAAAGATCGGCAGTCAGCATGAGGTGAAAACCTGATAAGGAAGCTAAGATTCCTGCAGCATTCTCAAATGATTTGAAGGCGTAAACCAGATGTGAATTCTGAACGCTTGCGAAGTAAAAGATTGGCAGTCTGCCTGAGGTGGACACCTGTTAAGAAACCTTTGACTCCTGAAGCAGTCTTTAAGTATATCGAAGCTCTTAACCAGATATAACTTCTGCAGGCGTGCGATGTTAAAGATCGGCAGTCTGTCTGAGCTAGAAACCGATTAAGGAACCTTTATATCTTGAAGCACGCTCCAATGATTTGAAAGGCGTAAACCAGATATGAATTCTGCAGGCCCGCGATGATAAAGATCGGCAGTCTGCCTGAGGTGGACACTTATTTAAGAACATTTATTTCCCAAAGCCCACTTCAATGATTCGGAAGCCGTCAACCAGATGTGACTGCTGGAGGCTTGCGATGATAAATATCAGCAGTGTGCATGATGTGGACACCTGTTAAGGAACCTTGAAGCACGCTCCAATGATTTGAAAGGCGTAAACCAGATATGAATTCTGCAGGCCCGCGATGATAAAGATCGGCAGTCTGCCTGAGGTG
>WEDG01003349.1:67500-93617 GCA_017591395.1 Schistocephalus solidus | reverse complement strand
TGAAGTGTTAACCCCACACAAACGGAAGAATATTATCGATTTCTTGTTTTACATTTCTACTACGTTCCAACGTTTCCCTATAACTGTACTGGCCTGAAGAGAAGTTATCGAAAGCAGCGCGTATGCTCGCCAAGTCGTCTTCAGAATCTTTTGATGGGAATTTTCGCAACTTCAGAACTGACTTGTCTGATCATCCTCGAAATTAGTATTGTAGGAATCAGAAAGCACTTAATCGGATAACTCTTTTGTGTTGCTTAACCTCTTCGGAAATGATGAACGGAAGTTAACAGTTACCAGCCCAACTAACAAGCCTCAGTGCTCATCGTGGAATTTTAAGGATTAGTTCGTCCATTCGACTCAATTTGAACGTGTGTGTGACTTCTGATAGCCTTGAAATGAGGCCAACTACACATAATTCCAAAAAAAACGGTGGAATGGTAAAGAAGGTTCAGCCACTTTAAATAGACATGCGCCATAGCCTAAGTTGAATTTTTATCTTAATAAATTTAACTGCAAGCTCATCCTTCTGAGGTCATATCCTATTGCGTCAGATAGAAGTTTGGATTAAAAAACCCACATAATTTTGACAAGAAGGATTCGTAGATTGCCTTGTTGAATTAGTTGAAGAAAACTATTTGACCTGTACTTAAACAGCAACGCAATGTGTCACCGGTGGCTGGTGACGGACAGGCTGTACTATATCTCAGATCTGCTCTGATCTTAAGTATTCAGGTTGGATATAATTAGTAGTACATAGAAAGTCAATTTTAAACGTTAACCCGCTAAAACCAGCTAAGCATTTTCGTATAATCTTAAGTCACAATTAGCATGATCATTTTGAGCATAAGACAGTTGAATAAACTACAAAGAACCACCCAGAGACCTTAGCATATTGACAACGTAAATGACAAGTTTAAAGAAACAAAATAGATTGTCAGATCCCGATTACAGAATCCTCAGTGTTTAAGTTAAAACTTTATCTTCTGGTTGAACTTACCTAAATTACCGCATTATATGAGCTAAATATATGTGAGGATTACGTACTAATGAAACCGTTAAAGAAACCGAATTACAGCCCACGCGATTGGTTTCTTTAGAGAAGTCACTTAATACACCTTCTATTTAACTCGTACGTATGCTCACCCTGTATTTAAATTGCTGATGTCCTAAGTAATTGTCAATGTAATGTTCCTGACAAATTTATTTTAAATGCAGATGGCGCTTACTGTTTGAAGCTACCGGTTTTGTGCCTTCTTAACTTGTGTGCACTAACATTCCCCTTATTTATTTTACTTGTTTTCCGCTGCGTACGCAAAGTTCCTGATAATTTTATCAATTTTTCGAAAATATATTAGGTCTTTTTCGTTTTTAATGCCAAGTCCTCACTTGTGTACAGCTAGTTCTCCATAATGCCATAGTATATACTGGTGAGATTGCAGTTCTTCAGGCTTTGCATCATAATCTCTTTTTGAATCGCAGTCTACTGAATGGGGCCTAGGGCTACGTAAAGTTAACTTCTGTGGCACCGTAAACTCTATTTTGTTTAGACCGATTTTGGAAGCACCAATTACCGTTTTTAAAGGATCTATTCCAAGCCATACAATTTCATGGAATTTTTTGACTTTGGGAGAGGCCATCGAATTTACAGTCAGTAAATGTTGTCTCTCATGCACACAAGTGCTCAGCGGCTGCTCAGACGGCAATTTTAAGCTCTGGAGAGAACTACTAAAAATGCCAGGTCATCCGAGCAGTTTTCTACGCAATTACCCAAGGCGTGTATCAATCGAGGGCTCATAGGGCCACCCACAAGTTAGTTCATAGAAGAAATTTATCTTAGGCCATCGCGGCCTTGAGTTTTTTGTGTGTACGCTTCTGCATGCTCGTTCCACATGGGTGCACATAATACGATCGATTTTTTCGGTCAGTACAGTTTGCGCATCTCCCATGGCTTGTACATGCGCGTGCCGCTCCGAACGTCCGCTATCGCGGCCACAGCGCGCATACAGCTGGCGCCGTCCACGTGCGGCTCACACCCTCCTTTGCAATCGCTATTTCTGCTATTCGAACCATTCGTGCTAACGCGCCTGTTATCGATCAAATGAATCGATAGCATCAGTACTCATGTGTGCTTCAGGCCGCCGAATGCACTCTGTATCGATTTTTGTCTATCGAAGGCTCCGGCTCGCAACTCGCACTAACGCAATGCCACGCGGCCCCAGGGAAGAAGTGTCTTTTCTAGTGCTCCAGAGCGCATAGATCACCATTTACCGACTAAGGCATGGCGATTAGGACAAGTATATGCAACCTCCTTATGAAAATTATTACAGGTAGGCTGATGCTGGTTGAGAGGGGAGAATGAGAAGAAAAAGAGGAAGCACCACACAAGTGCCGTATAGAAAGTGAAATGGCCTTCAACAATTCAGTATTTGCTCCCTCAAAATTCAGCCTACATTTACAGTTAACCTCAACGTTGACACAATAAAGGTACACTAGTCTCTGTAAAGTGCGCAATGGAGTGTTCTGAAGCCAAATACCCCTTTATGAGCCAGATTAGCTATTAAACTTGCTCTCGGCATATCTGCGATATAACGTTGCATTGACGTCAGTAAATATCTTAAAACAAGTTCCTGGACTGGATTTTATGCGTTGGAACATTTAATAACACGGACCATGGGATATACTGGACACACACAGCCAGAAACGCTTGTTCGGTCGATGACCCACTGAATTCCTGCATTCATGTCAGCTGTGCAACTTAATCAGCATTTTCGTCTTCCTGACTGGCAAGTTAGAGTTGCTATGGCTAATCAGAGCATTCAGTGGTCATAATTTTTCAAATCCAAATTTTTACTCTTTTGTGCGTACCCTACTTTCAAAAAGCGAGATTAAACGTGCTGTGACTTGCGATTTTTGCAATTTCGATCGGTAACGAGTCTTTATCTGGGTGTACTTAGGAGTCTTCTGTGTCCACAAAACTGAAGATCGTAGAAAAAATCAAGGGATCTCTATGATCCGAATTCAGCTGTATTCTTAGCAGCGTTTTGTTGAAAGGAGGGATTATGAACCAAAAAAAGTTTTCCCAACTTCCCAAAATTCCCCGTAATTGGCCAAAGGTCGCTAACCTATGCATTTCGGTATGGTGTAAAATAGGCCTACCAAAATTGATACATATTTTGCTATACATTTCAAGCCTAATAAGCCATATCATCATGCAAATTTACGCTTTTATATAAACTGTAGGAATAGGATACCCAAACTAAGCAGCCTAATCCATTTCTTTTGGCCTTGGAAACGCGCCAATACGATAAGTTGGAGTACTTAAACAGATATTACTTCCTCCTCCTCCTCCTCTTCCCCCTCTTCTCATCCTCCTCCTGAAATCCCTTCCTTCCTTTGCTGTTTCCTCTTTCACCATCACACCTCTGTATGTTTGAAAATCGATGATCTTTGATAAGTGCGGTACGTTATTTAGTCAAAAAATTAACATACTACAAATTACCTGGGGTCGGGTATGGCTGACTATGAATAATAAGCCAGAAATGACCATTCCAGTCTCCCTTGTCTTAACTGGTAATTTCATTAGAAGTCTGCTAGGAATTTCTGTCCCGTTCCTTCAATTATCTCTAGTCAGCTCTGTCCAATAACTGATGACTGACGAAAATTTCCAAATTCGAGGTTCTTCAAATGGCAGAACTGCTGTTTTATGAGTACGAACCGAATGGACAATATAACAAAAATGTACACTTGCACCGGAACCATTGCAAAAATGCTGCAAGGGAAGTACGCGTATAATAACCAAGGGGTGAGGGGCGGGAGAGAGAGGAGAGAGAGAGAGAGAGACTTCCAGCACATATACTTCACTATAAACGGTCTGACATGCTTAAATCTATCACAATACGCTAAAAGCCGTGGCTTAGAAGGCTGCCAACTAACGGGATAACTCGGTCCCCTTATAAGGACACAGAGACTGGCTGTACTTGTTCCTTCTTCTTGTGGCCTGTATGGCACTTCCACTCAGTTGGGATCCAATCTGTCCCCTCTTTGATGTTTGGTGCATTCCTGGTCCATTGTGCGTGCATCAGGCGTTTGGGGCAACACCAAAAGCTGTAGTGTGTGTTGGCACGCCAGCCACCTGCGCCTGCTCCCACCTCCGGTCTTCCTGACGCTGTCATGGCATCGGGTCCAGGAGCATAACGGATGAGAGAGTGCTGTAGATCTGGCATCAATTATTTCGTATGAAATAGTCAGAAGCTGTGTTGCAGCTTATTTCGATCGCCTCTCGATGGACTGCCAGTCCTGAGGGAGGGAGGGAGGGTGGAAGAAGGTATTGTTCTTGAAGGCAAACCATGTCGGACAGGATGAAGAGTCACATCCACGTGGGTTGAAACGCTCATATGCATTAGAGACCAGAGGCGTCGGGCAGAGGTGCAGTCTGCCGCTACGGCAGTTTGGTCGCTCGCTTGTGGGTTGGGGGGAGCCTTTCGATAATGCTGGTTTTGGTGAGGCGATGGGGGAGGGGCGGGTTGTGAAACCCTCTTAATCGAAAGCCATCCAGCCAGCCCTTTTTTACTGCGTAACCGCAACACAGCCTATGACTGCCGTTTTTTCCTTCCCACAGAAATGGATCTTTAACTTGTTCTAAGAGTCCGAAAGTTGACCTGACTATTTGATCCGAAATCTACCAGCTACAGCCAACGGGCTGTATGTTGCATGATTTTCCACAAGGGGAACCACAGCTGTGGGATAGAATTTGAGTATGGATGTCTCAAGAACCCTATTTAAAGTTTACCTATTAAATTCTTACGAAGTAAAACACCTGTTCTTTTTAAGCATGGGGGACGTATATTTTTGCTTAATCACTTCCAGAGGTATTCAACTTGCGACATGTTTATCATAACGCACGGCTCGTTACTAAGGACACCGGGTATATCTTCGGCGTCATAAAGAATTGTGTGGAGGATAGTGTTTACCTTCCCAAGTAAAAAACTTTTTAGGGGAGTAAAACAATGAAAATTTGTTGTTCCATGCATCATTTTTTGACAGAGTATAATGAGGGGATAACTTAATGAGAGTTGATTCTGATGACGCATTGTTGCCAAAAAGGGAATATTTAACGTACAAACAATGGCATAAACTTAAACGCTGACAGTTCGATCGTCAACACAGACGACGCCCATATTATACTCCACGCGTTCTCAAAATGATCTGTTCCTCACCAGATGTATCGGGCCAATATAAATGCAAATCGGATCTCACATAAATGCAACTGCCATAGAGACCACCTTGCAAAAAAAACGAAGAACCGGACTCCCAGTCCTCCAACCAATCGCCGACCCCAATTCGAATATTTCTGCCGTATACCTCACAGCATGGTGGGTGCACAGACAAGGCTTTGCGCGTGAATTAGGGTATATTGATGGTAGACTTTTGAAGCATCTTCCGCACTCTCTTCTCCTCCTTTAAAACTCGAACCCTGTGTTCTGACAGAGTCAAGAAGACCGGAGAGGTGATCAGGCGCAGGTGACTGGCAGACCGTGAGCCTGTGCCCAGGCCCGTCATCACACTCACCGTTGCATGGCATCTGGTATGGATGCGCCTCCGCAATAATGCACCTCGGGCTTAAGCTGGCCCAGCGTCGGTCCAGCGCGCGTACTGCGTGGCTCGTGGAGGGGACACATCCAGTCATTCAACCCTTATCATGTCAGTACGACCGTCGTAATCCGACGATGTCCACCGTGAATTAGTTTTAAGTGATAGTAGACTTGCACAACATCTAACGTAATCTCTTTTCCATTAATTGCCTGTGTCCGGTGTCAAGACATAGTCAAAGAGATCGGTGGCGGGTGCGGCATTAGCCTGCACCAGCGCGTGCCCAACATGGGCACGCGCACCTCCCTCCATGTTCAGCATTTTTTAGGGGACCTCAATCCAAATAATAATAATAATAATAATAATAATAATAATAATAATAATAATAATAATAATAATAATAATAATAATAATAATAATAATAATAATAATAGCGCCTGCTGCACCCTGATTTGGCATCCAGCGCATCTACCACACGGCCCGTTTAGGGGCAGGGCGGAGATGTGAAGACATAACATTGGGGCAGTAATTACCGTTCTGGATCCGAGATTTTCAGTTTCTGGAAAGAAAAACAGTCATTCCAAAGATCTCAATGTGTATAGAGTGTTACCAAGCATCGAGGGTCCTTTAATATTGTTAGCAAATTCATTGACCTGGTGTCAAAAAAGCTACTGTAAAACGAATTATTTTCTGAGAAAATGGATAGGAGCCAAAAGTGAATTGGGACCACAGTAACCAATGACAGCAGGTTTTTAGACACCCAAGTAGCTAAATTAATCAAGGGTGGGCACCCGTATAACGTCCTTACTGGTTCTGGATTGAAAAGAGCTGAAATACATAGCTTTCGAGCAAACATATTTTCAAGCGTGTCATATTGGATGATGCGTACAGGTTTCTTTAACGTATTTCCTTAACAGAAACTAAGTGATGCACACAAAAATCAATTCAAAAAGACAACATTTTACTTTAAGACGCAGGTCGCAGTCAAAGAAAGCAAGAGGCGTTCTAATTAAGTCGACTTTGACACGTTGACGAGACTGACATTTACAGTAGTTGTTTCGTCTACCAGTCTACAGAAAAACATATAATGGGAGCTGCGAGTACAACTCTTCGGCCTCTGAAGATGCGTAGACGAAAAAATATTCTAAACGTCAGGCAAAAAATATATAGTAGATTGCCTAACTCATTAAATGTCCTCCTCGAAATTTAAGGCGGTAGCATGGCACACCTTTGAAGTTTTTAATCGTGTCTTTATACTGAGTTGAGGCGCAAAAGCTTTTTACCAAGGAAGAGTTCATTTCAGACCTGTTTACTGAAGGCAAATCTGGGTAAAATAGGGCCAAAGCTGACGTTTCTTGATTTCCAGGGGTTTTCCTACGCTATTGCACCTTCTGGACCAAGTATTTTTGTTTGTGTGTGTTGAACTATATAGGAATATCAATCCAATTTAGAAAAGGTTTAAATATATCCCTTCAGAGAACGGAAAATTTGCTCTTGCGTTCGCGAAAATCAGGTAACGGAAAATATGAGAAATCGCATTATTTTCGGGAAAACAAGGATGGATTTAGTTTTTAAGCTTCATTTTTGCAAATCTTTGATGTCTTATGCTAAAAAACTCAGTAATAAAATGGTGTGAGTGTATTTTGTTTTATCGCACTGATAAATGGGACTGTAAACAAACATATATACGAAAAGCCGCGACATGTAGGCATTTTTCTCTGTCATGCCGTTCGCGAAGCCTGTCAAGACAATTTCGGTCTGCAGTTGACTATAAATGAATAAGGAAACTTGAAACGGCCACTCGGTTGTGCATTTGCAATCTTATAACTGGGTGAAAAGAAGGCAAGTATAGCGAAAAACGTTCCAATAGAAAGAAATAAGTAAGTTGATTTATTTTACGCAGACATTTTATCCCTTATATTCAGTGAAGTAGAAAAAACCAGTCTTGAATTGATCTTAGAAAACGGCCAAGTACGCAGAAATTTGTCAACAAAATATCTAAACAATTAGTTTTTTTTTTAAAAGAGTTAACTTATTATAAGAGTTCTTTTTAAATCGATCGTACGCATATTCATTGCCGAATTATGTTGTGGGCGTTTGTTCTTCTTGGCAACGAATTTTAATATCTAGGTGAGGCTATAAATATGACCCAAATGGCCATCTATATTAGAAAGACTGTCTCAGAACTCACTATTTAGATAAATACCTTTAAAAAGTATCTTATTTTGAAGGTTTTGATAAGCTCATACAAACATAATCTAAATTTATGGGCAATACACAGAAAACACAGAAAAACATCAATTATTTACCACCGTTTCAAGGACGATCTGAAACTTATCGTAATCCAACACCCGAAATACTTATGAAGAAATTTAACAAGAGGAAAGTCCTCTTACTATCCCTAAAATTGTACGTTTACGATTTCACCTAACAAATCTAGTTAAATTTATTAGTCACTGACCGGCTTATCGGTATGTCAGCTTATGAAATATTTTATTTCTGTGACTTCTCTGCCGGCACAATCAAGCGAAAATCTGTTTGCCTTAGTTAAACGCATCTTAAACAATGTATAAACGGAATCGTGAAATCGTGTTGGAATATATACTCGAAATTCAGGCTGCTTGGTAACGGCACACTTTCGATTGCCGTCAATGTGGAAGACAACTTCCGCGGAATATACACTCAAGGATTATTTTCAAAAGTAATTCTACTTGTGGTGTTTTATTTACTCGTTTGTTTACATGGACAAGCATTCTAAAGAGTTAAAACTTCGGGTTAATTAGCTAACGCGATTTTTAACCTTTTCGGAACTTGCCACTTTTCTAAAAATATAAGTATTTCTACACAACTTAATATTACTTTTGAAACCACAATATGCCTCATTTTTAATAATAGTCGCTTATTTGCTCCTGTAAAACTTTGGACGACGCAGTGTGGGCGTATTTCGCATAACGAGCCTTATCTCCTGAAATCTCGTGGAATTTATGAGACAGGGCAGTTATTGTACCGCTCACAGTGAAGGCTTCTTCTTCTTCTTCTTCTTCTTCTTCTTCTTTCTTCTTCTTCTTCTTCTTCTTCTTCTTCTTTTTCTTCTTCTTCTTCTTCTTCTTCTTCTTCTTCGGGACTCTACATCCTTTATCGGTAACATAAGTTGGTGGAAACATCATCACTAATAATAACCTGACACTCCTTTTACCCTCGTTGACCGCTAATGTAAAATAGAGGGAAAACCGGTCGATAAACTACACAGGACAAGAGTTCGTTCTCTCAATTACGTAGATCTGTGAAATCAGCAAAAAGTATTGCTTCACGATTGCGGGTTCGGTGAGGAGGTCGTAGAATTATGTGACAAGGCCTACCTTCAAAAGTTTACTGTCCTCGAATATCTGTCATTAGCTTGTGATGACACCTCAAAATGCCTAAAGACCATGTTAAACTCTTCAGTTATCAGAGTTGAAGAAGATTCACTTCTCATGAGACGATCAGAATAGACAAATATTCAGTGCGTCTTTTACAAGTGACTTCTCATAAGCGTAAAAGAAACGTGAAATTTGCCTACTACTTAGGTTCGGTTAAGGCAGTATTCGATGTAAATAACTATGCCACGTGACATTAATTACTTCGAGATTAAGTAGTAGGTTAGCAACGTCGAAAGTAAATTTACTTATTTTAGTGGGAAAACGAATGCAATGCATATTTTATAAATTTCATTGGATACTGTGGCCTCGAATTCCACAATCACAAGTTCAGCCACACTGGTTTTTTTGCCATTTAAGATAATTGCAAGCGCTCCCTTTGCTCCTTCGAGTAAACTGTACAACAAGCGGAGTTGAAGTCTTCAGTGACCGCACCGGTTGAATAAACGTAACTCGAGCAGTTTGCGCTGTACGCGGTCGCCGACCATTGCTTAGCATGAAAATAAGACCTAGGATCCTGAAGAAAGCAGCTAAACTGCGACTCGCCTTATGTGGAGCCTTTTTCCATTAAGATGACACATTTCAGAACACTAAGTTCTGCGAGTGTCTGTACGCTATCCAGTCTTCCCTCAGTACGAAGGGCAGCGTCGTGTTTTTGCCTCGGATACCCTAACCTAAGCCATTAGTGTTTTGTTCTCATCAGGAGACAGGGAAGTGCCCTTTATTGCAGCTCCCATCACTACCGCCCTGTTCACCCAAGCCCCAACCCAGTTAAACACTATGGGCTCTAAAAGTGGCTCTCCCCAAGGCTGTACGGCTGGGTTGAAGCCACCACTTGTGTGACGATTTCTGAGGGCGGAAGAAGCGAGACACGCGACGACTTGAAGTACCAGACCCACGCGGATGATGATGATGATGATAACGTGGCAATGCGCTCTCGCCACCAGGGTGTGTGTGTGTGTGCACGCACGCACTCACGCACGTACGTACGTACGCACGCACGCATGTGTGCAGCAGCAGCGGGGAGGGGGACGATGTCTTCTGCTCTCACGCGATGATTGGCCGACTGCATCTGCGCGCTAGCGCGCACGTGTCCATGCGTCAGTCCAAGTGACGGCGGCAGGCCGTTTGCGCCTCCGCGTCATTTGCCTCTGCTCTGTGCCTCTAATCAAAGGACACCCTCGCTCTCACCTTCGCCCCGGCAAACGTTACGCGCCGCCCTACTACCTTCACAAAAGGATGTCGGCCATGGTGAGTCGTGTGCCGACCTTTCCTGTGCTGGTTTGTATTGACATTTTTTTGCATGTTCTCAACCAGTTCACTGTTAGTTGCAGTCTTGTGGCGAAATTGTAGATATTTTGTTGGACGTCTTTAACAACATGGGAGAAATAAAAATGTGACATTCTGTTCAGAAAAATATTGAGAAGGGTAGTCTAAAGGGTTTTATTATCTGGGATTAGTTGCTAAAAGCATATGACTGGTAGCAAAAGTTCGCTTTCATGAATTTGACGCATAAATTCAGAAAATGACTTTCATGTGCACATAACTAAGGTAGGAAAGCCTAATGCACATGGTGATTTAAGTGGATTTCAATCTGCCAAACTTCAAAATATAACAAGGGAGGTGATGAAACTAAGACATTGTTTGTGCTGAAGCGCCTTCGAATAAAAAGCCGTTCAGGAGGATACAGCGACGCATGCTTCAACATTTAACACATAATTACTTAAAAAAAGGAAAGCATGTGATAACTGAGCAGGTCGATATTTGAAGGTGAAAGAATATACAACCTCCAAAGACGTTTCATACGATGGTTTAAGTTACTCGCCTTAGTAAAAGTCTGACAGCCTCGACCTATTGGGAAATCGAAATGGCCTCGTAGTAACAGTGACGCACTCACGCAATTCCAGCCCGCGAAGTATAAAATTAAAGGACAACCTAAAGGACGCACCACAATCGCCTTCGTTGTCATCACCAAGCTCAGCGTGATTTCGGTAATCAAACATCCCGGAGGATTGCCCATTTCTCCGGACGGTAGGAGCGACTTACACATGGATTAGGGTGAGGTGGACTTGCGCAGAATCGACTCCGTTTTCTCTTCTAGTACCATAACCAAGTCAAGATGACACGAAATGCATCTCACTTATTTTCCGTGCTACGCATCCCTTATTGCCTTGATCACCAGGAAACGAACATTTTTTTCACCCAGATATCATCTTGAGTAGCTTTGTCCTAAGGCTCGGACTCGCCTCGAATTCAGTATGGTAATGAAAGGTCACAGGTGATCGACCTCCGCCGATTTCTTTCCTTCTCAACCGGGAAGAAGGAGGGGTGAGCAGGCAAAGGAAAGTGAGAACAGGTGATCTGGCGACAACTATACCTTTTGAAGGCAGATAGGTTCTTTGGGAAAATAGAGAAAATGTATTGAGTAAATTTTCGACGCTGGTTCCCCATATCGTCATGGGACTTGAGAAAATGTACAAAAAAACAGGTGACAGTTCAAGCATGCATAAAAAATCGATAGTCATTTAGTTTTCGCACTGATTAGCGGCCGCTGTTTGCATCAGTCTGTATTTATAGATTCTCGTCTCTTCCATTTTTCCCTGAGATTGCTGTACATGACATCGTTTTTAATTATATTTCTTGGGATGCCTGCATTCCAAAATATTTATATTTTCATCCGCCGTCTACGTGTCTTGTACATGCTGGCTCCCCGCCCACTACACCTCCAGTCGTCTTGACCGTGTCTTGTCATCAGTCCAACGTGGATGAGGGAGGAGATTGGGAGAGTGCGGTAGATGTAGCGGAAGTCCGCTTCATTATAACCTATTCCCACGCAATTCACCAGTGTTGCGCCCACCATGCCGTGCGGGTACGCGGTGCACATAGTTGCTTGCGACGATTGAACCGATAGGGATCAGACGCTTCTTCTTTTTTGGTCGCGACCAGGCTTCTAATCTAGTCACTCCATTAGTGGGCAGTCTGCAGGCTTTGGCCTCGCTTTCATCAAACCTAACTTCGTCTAACTGAAATTTGCGGATGCGAATAGTCCAGTTTTCTTAAATTACTTGATATGTATGGTCAGTTATCCGGAGGTAACGTGTCTCTACAGCGTCTTTTATCTTATATGCCTGACGTCTTCCTACTCCGCCTGCCTGCATCACGACAGTTGGTTTACTAACCGGCGTAGGCTGATCATAGCATACGCGGTCTGGAAGAAATTGGAAAGACTTCAGCATAAGTTTTAAGGTAAAGTTGAGGCGATCTCTCGATACCCAGCATTTGCCTCACATTTTTTCTCTTGAAACACTTCAAGCCTCCATAATTGGGTCGTGAACCTGCGAGTCGTTGTTATTCCTGTTACCTTCTCTATTAAACAAACTGGCGGTTGAATACTAAAATTCATAAGTACTTGTACGAATTAGGCTAATGCTAACAAACAAGCCGGAGACTGTCACAATCATCTTGCTGTTTTGGCCTCCTTCTCCTCCTCCTCCCCCACTCGTCATAAACATTTCAAGTATAAGTAAATGCAATAGGAAACCCCGTTTCGTTTAACTTTTTTTGAATATCTTAATTTTTGCATACCACCAGACTTATGGTTGACTGACAGGTGACAGTCTGCATTCACCCTCTGTGGGGCTATAGTCATAAAATTGTTGTAGTATGAATTACGCGAGGCGGTGTAAGGTTTTCATTTTTCTGATTTTTGCACTCGTTACTTAAGATGCAACTAATTTGCCTCCATTTCCGCTGCACTTTCCTCAAGCCATAGGACCTCAAATACACGCGCACCGGCTAATGATCCTCAAAAAGAATCAAACAAAGAATTTCAAATTTTACGATTTTCGCCTCACATGATTAATTCCTATTTTGACATGATCATTTCTGGCCTAGTATTCATCCTCAACGGGCCATATACAAAACCAGTCCAAAATGTGCATGCGAATTGGAGGAGAGTATGAAGTATCCGGGGCATGCAAGTGGGAAGCCTACACAAGAGAAAGTGTAACGAAAAGTCTAGTAATATGAACAGAAAGCCGAGCTTGCGAGCATGGAAGTTAGGTAGATGGCATGAGGGCTGAAGTAACGAGGGAGAGTAAAGGAACACTGGTCACCCACAACGAGGTCATACGGAGCCCACCACAGATTAAGTTAAGTATGAAAGTTCACTTCGATTAAGACAAGCACTAAGCCGTTCAGGTTGGAACGTTACGGGTACGCTGTCACGACGAGGCTATCGATAAATCCAGGGTTCTCCGAGTGTCTTCACCTATCAGCGGGGGAGGGGGTGGTTATAGCCCATACTTCCAGCCCTACGGATTTGTACACACACCAGTGTTTCCTCGAGGATGGTGCAAACTCGAGTATTTATCGGAATACGAACACGCGTCATTAGTCAAGAACACATGCGCACTAGTTTTTCGACATTTCGGCCTCCTTCGTGGCCCTCCGGCCTCCCCACCACCCCCGCTTTCCGAACTTCAGGACACGTGTGCGCACCCACAAGCTGCCAGCACATTTCCTGCTGAGGGACAGGAGGCTCTGACTCAGCGTGTGTGAGGGAGACCAGCCCTGAGCGCCGATCCCCTCTTCGTCCTCCACCCCCCCCACCCCCACCCCCCGGCTCGCCCTAAGCCATCCCAAAGGCCTAACCGCGGCCGCAATAGTACCATCTGCACGTGCCCCCACCTCAGTCTTTGTTTTCGGCATGCTCGAGCGCGTGTTTTCGGGACACGCGCGCGCGTTAGCCCCTAACTGGGCGTATCAGCGCTTAGGGGCTGCAGGGGGTTGGGTTGGGGCTCTAGCGTGCCTCTCCAATCCCCCCTCCGCGAACAGTTAGCCCTTCGCTATTCCAGATTGCTTTCCCCCTGCCCCCGGCCATAACTAACCCTAATGCCGAGGTTTTCTGACAGGTCTAAGGCTCACCAAAACCGGTGGGTGAAGACTATGCAGATGAGAATGCTGCAGGACATGTTAGTCACTGAGGGGCGGTGTAGGAATTAGAGACCATCACTGCTATCCCCTGCTCCTGTGCTCCACTTCCCGCCAAACAGACTAGGCTCGGTAGTGGGCTCGGTAGCAGTGGAAGGCGAATGTGCTGTGCCGTGTGTGTGCGTGCGCTTATTAACAGCGCAAAACGACGTCTTCACTGGTATCTTTAGTGTCCACACCATCCTGGCCCTGGGGTTACAGGCCCATTCAAAGTTGATCGTTTGAACTTTGACATAAGAGTTAAGTTGTTAGAAATTCTCGGACCTCGGCTTCTGGAAACTGCCCAAAAAGGCGTCTTAACGCATTTGACTTAACCTGCTTTCCGTATAGTGCCTGTCATTAGTCCGAATATTTTGAAGAGTTTCAGAACGATGGCGCTGCGAGGACCCACTTTGCATAGAGAACTTGATAATGACCATGGGAACAAGACTACCTGCTTGCTTGGGTACAAAAAAATTACCAGTTATAATTATGAAGCCGCTCGCGCCGACCTTGTCCCTCTCTCGCTCTGTGTGTGCTTTTATGAGCATTAAATTGAGTGAAATTCGTCCGCCAGGCCCAAAAAAGTAATGGCAATTTTGACTTATACATGATTGAAATCAAATGGAAGCGTCTGCACCTGCCTTTCTCCTCCAGTGAAATGACTAAGTACTTATTAAGTAATGACTAAGTCCAGATGATTGAAGTTCTGAGTACAGATACTGGAGAATCGGGTATATTTCACCACGTCCTGGATTATCGAACCAGATTTTACTCAGCCTAGCTCATTTCTATTAGGGTTGCTAGTGAATTCACCTTGGTAAGAGGCCGTCACAACATTACCCTTGATCTCAAAGACCACTGTATCAATCACGCAATGTGAGTAACCCCGAATGCGTACTGAGGACTATCAATAAAGGGTCAACGTCATTCTATCCTCAGATCACTGGTACCACTGGGTTTCACCGTATTATCCAGGCTAATGAAGTGTAAAGGAGCTACCCGGCATTCAGACAGTTGATTGGTCACAAAAAAGGTTAACTCGGGTCCAGAATCTCAAGTGAAGTGCATTTAGACTACAACGTGGAAGGAAATTACATCCTACGGATGAACGCTCACCGACTGCTAACGGAACTCACTCGTTCCGCTCTGCCTTGAGGCTCACTCTCGAACCCCGCCAGCAACCGCACAGCGGCTAGTAGTAGTAAAAGCAGATGAACAATGCCGATAAAACAAGGGAGACTGAACTGGCTATTTCTGGCTCATCAGCCCTCATCAGCCGGTTATACCCAAGCGCAGGTGGTGCCTCACCCGAGGCTCGAACCCACGACCTGTTGATCAAGAAGTCCAGCGCTCTAACCATTGAGCCACGGGTTCGTTTTATTTCCGGTTTATATGGGAAATATTGACATTCATTGACGAACACTCATCAATTGCTAAGGCAACTCACTCGTCCCGTTCTGCCTTGGGGCTCAAACCGTGCAAAATAAACGGGAAGTCAAATCCACGCAAAGCGACTTGAAGCCAGGATATGTCCGTAGCCGCTGAAGCACAACACCCCCGATTCCCCCTCATCCTTGGGGCCTAACATCGGGCAGTGATACGCCGATGCACACCGACTGCATATTCAAGGCTTGAACATAGGTCAATCGAGGCGTTTAACCGATGGAATATTGGATTGCCTGCATGGGTTGCAGAACCTCAAGACAAAATGGAAATGCCCGTTTTGGTGATGAAATCGGCAGGAGCTGGGTGCACACCACTCTCATCTCTTTTCTGCTTCACTCGCCCTCAGCTTTCGAGAAGATTATGCCTAAATCAGGTTCTAGCTTGCTACTACAATCGGACAAGTTATCGCACCCCGCGCAGTACATGCCAGTGTGCAGAAGGTACCACCTGACATCTGACAGCCTCCGTTTTCGACACCTTCAAAGTTCCTTTATTCTGGTCTGTCGGGTTTTAATTTACTAGGATTCGGTGCCTATGATGATATGGAGCATTGCGGGCTCTTGGCAGCGTATTTGTGATAAGCTATAATGGTAAAAAGCTCTATTAGACATGTGGGGAAGAGTGTTCAGGCATTCAGAGTGTTGACTGTGCTAAAACCTTCCACTTGCTGTCGTGGGTTCGAACCCAGTGAGGCCGCCGAGTTTTTAGCAATAAGATCAAATTAATTATTCAAATCTGAAATGCGTATCATGAACTGGAGTATTTTCCTTGCCCGCGTTTTCATGTTCTGGCCTGTTGGGCGATTATGCGGTAGACCACTCTACAGCTCTCGTTCCAGAATTAAGGGTGAGGATTACTCATGTGGTCCCAAAACAGGACACGAGCACAGGAACCGCACGCAATTATCGCTTCAGTGTCATGTTTAGAGGGTCATATATGTAATCCTTACCTAAGTAAATAAACATGTACCTTTGCATCACTGATTTACACAGTCTATCCACTCTTATAACAGCCTGTTCAAAACACCTAGAACCAAAATCTGCATATTTCAGATCTGGTACCCCTAGTGCAAATACCCTGAACATGAAGATACGTCAACTTCACAGGGGTCCTTTGAAGGGAGCGTGAGGGATCTAACAGTCAGGATGGAATTGGAACAGCTATCGCCTACTGTGTCTGGTTGAGTTCCTGTCATGGGAGGAAGACTGCTTTGTGGGCAGTTTGGGACACCAAGGGGGTAAAGAACAACTTTTTTAATACACTCCCCCGATAGAGGGGGGGACTTGGTTGCCGTGTAATCTGCTCTGATCGTGCCTGGTCACGGAAGCGGTGCACGCTTGACAGGGGTCTCATAGGGAGATGGTATCGAAAGAGGGAGATTGGCTACCCGAGATAGTCCTCTCCGACACCCGAAACATATGGCAAAGAAGACCGATGGCTCCCAAACTTTCAGATCAGCCCTCTGCCATGTACCCATGGCAAACCCATATGCATGCAGTTCTCTTACTCTCCCCTTCCTCAGTTAGAGCCATTGAATACCAATATATGCAAATGAATTAATTGAATTGAAGTCTCTAAGTTACCACATGTATCCAATTATGCGCATAAGCATAGGAAGTCTTCGCCTAGCAGGATGAAAAAGAGGCGAACATCTTGAATGAATGGCTAAGTCGATTCAGATTGTGTTGAAACGGACAAAACAGTCTACAGCGCATATTAAATCCAGGGACCGATAGAGTAACCGATAGCGTCAATTTACCCTCAAATTTCTGAATACGTAGGCTAGCGACAAATTTGTCGCTATGAGGAGTCGGTGAGTAGTGCTCATTCTAAAAGGGAAACTCCCATACACCTCTTTCGATATAGAGAGCCACCAACATGAATACAAGTCACTTACAAGCGAGGTTAGAAATAAATTCTAAAAAAATGTGGCAGTATCGTGGCTAGTTATGGAACCCCACGTCTTAGATGGGCTGACGAATAGACTTAACGATGAACTAGGAGGAAGTGAACGCAAGGGAAACCGTACTCTGCAGATATCGGTGACTATCCTCGAGGGCTCTAGACCGAAGCATCAGGTCTGCAGCCAAGCCTGATCGTTGAACGTTAGTCTCACTTGATTTACGTATATGTCTGTTGCATCTAACTATTTGTAATAATTCTAAAATAACGTCAGAAAGTACTCAGTTTTAGGGTATTTGGTATTTACTGCAGTAAAACTCATTAATTTTGTTTATTTTTTGTAGTTTATACTGACAGGAGTCATTAAGTCGGGCGATTTCGTCGTCCCCCTAGCGACTCAAGACAAAATGGTGGATCACGAACGAATCCATGCATACATCGCTACGCTTGATCGGGTGTACAATAGCATTATGAGTACTAGTAAGGATTACTTATATGGTTACGTGGAAGGGCATGAGAACAGGAGCACGGGTTAAGGTAAGGCTAGAATTGACGCTAGGGTTAGGACCAGGGTTAAGGGTATGCTTTTTTGCATTCGTTTATGAACGCTCACCAATTGCTAACGAAACTCACTCGTTCCGCTCTGTCTTTAGGCTCACCCTCGAGTCCCGCCAGCAGCCTCACGTCAGCATATAGTAAAATAGAAAGATGAACATTGCCGGCAAAGACACGAAAGACTGAGGTGCTCATATCTGACTTCTTAGCCTTCGTCAGCCCCATCATACCCAACCCCAGGTTCGACCCACGGTTAAGTTTAGAACACGGTTACCTGAACTCTACTTGAAGTTTGCAAGGTAGGCGGAAAGGGAGGGAGGACGTTCCTAATGCCGGCCCCAGTAAGTACAATTACTCTTGTCGACCTCTGCGTCCGAACGGCCAGCGTGCAAATGTGGTTCAACTACTCCTCTTCTCAACGCTCGAACCCATCTGCGGCCGTCGGGACACTATCTTGCTATCGGACTGATGAAGTAGATAGTGCGGTGAAAGGTTGTGCCTTTCTTACGCACAAACACAAACACACATGACAGTTCGACCGTCGGGGTCCACCGATGTCCCCCGTATGCCCCATAAAAGGGTGATGCTGAAGCGGTGACTTGCGCGTGGATTAGTTTTAAGTGATAGTAGCCTTGCGCTGCAGCTACCGTACTCTCTCCTCCTCCCCTACTTGAGCCCGGCGTCATGACAGAGTCAAGAAGACAGGAGGCGGGAGAGGGTACAGGTGGCTGGCGCGACCGAAGCCGCCCCTGGGCGTGCCACCAAACCTGGCTCGGATCCCATGGCATGGGAGTGCCATAAAGGCCACATTAAGAAGGAACCATTGCAGCCTGACTCTCAGTCTGCCACACAACACACACTGGACTGACTACGAGGTCTGAGTGTAATTGTCAGTTGGCAACCTTCCAACCGCCCGTGATATTCTCAAGCTCAGATCACAAATACAGGAGAGGAGTCACATGGATAAAGAGCCAAGGATCATACTTGCCTCTTAATCAGCTATACAGACTGAGAGCATGTTTTTTTGTGGTGTTGCGTGTGAGCATGTGAGGTGCAGAGGCTGATGGGGAGCGATGTAGTGTTGTTGAATAGCCGGCGGTGTTATACCGCAGGTTTTCAAGGAGGCGCATGCGACCCAATAGGCCCATGCTGTGTGTGGATGGACGTGGGCAGTGCGTACAGTTAAGTCGAGTGCGGCGGGTGTATGCTGGTGCTCCTGACAGTGGTTCGCCGTTTTCTGTGCGATGGATTCAAAAGTGACCGGTCAGGCCGATACATGATGTGCATGCGCGGTAGTTGGGAGGTGCTGAGTCTGGGGAGAGGGGGAAACCGCTGCTCATAGGAGGAATATGGGAAGTGTTGATGGGTGCGCAAGATGTGCTGGCATCGCGGTGGATTCACTTTCGTGGATGCGCATATGACCGATCAGGCCCATCCGATGAGTGAATGCGCGTGGGCAGTGAGGGCATTGGAGGCGGCGATCTGTGTTTTGTTGTTGCTCCAGGCACTAGTTCGCCTGTCTCTGTGCGATGGATTCGCAAGTGACCGACCAGGCCGATGTGTGAGGTGAATGTGCGATTGCAATGAGGACAGGTTAGTATCAAGTCCCCATCGCTGGTACTGGGGGCGGTGGTGGTGTTGGAGATAGCAGGTGGCAGGTATTCGGCGGTGGCCACTGAGGTTGTGGCAGTGGGACAATTGGTGTTCGTCGCCGTGATCGGCGCAGGAGTGGAGGAGGGAGGATGGTGTCAATGATCGTGGGCGGCGGGGCATCGATGAGGTTGTTATCAGTGGTTGGGGTGGTCGTCATCGTGGGGTTTGCTGCAGGTGTGGCAGAGGTTAATGTTGTGGGCTTGTTGTTGCATCGAGTTCGAAGATTTCCAGAAAAGGCTGATTCGCGCGCGGAAGGTTCGTTGACAGCGCGGGCATGTTGGATGGGCCTGGGCATTGGTGGTGTTGGTTCGGGGCTTTGGTGAGTTTCGTGTCACTGTTTTGGCCTTGGCGGCGGCGATCCGATTGGCCTCATAGATTGCTGCACCAGTCTTCACGATCACCCGTCTTCACTGACCTTCTCCATGCTGTTCTATTCTGAGCGAGGTCCTCCCAGGTCGCCGGGTTGATTTTCAGTTGCATGAGATATTTCTTCAAAGTGCCCTTGTGTCTGGGATCCTGTCTTGCCATCTCATCTTCAGTATTCTGCGGAGGCAGCTGAGATGGAAGTGATTCAGCTTCCTGGCTTGGTTCGAGTAGAAGATTCAGTTCTTCGCTCCATAAAGTAGTGTCGTCAAGACGACGGCCTTGTACATCTTCAGTTTGGTGTTCATGTGAATACCGTGGCGATTCCACACGGATGCTTGCATTCGGCCGAATGCATGACTGGCTTTGGAGATTTGTTGGGCAACCTCGTCATCGATTCTCGTGTTGCGTTACAGCGTGTATCTTAGACAACGAAGGTTTCCACATTTTTGTTTCGAGCGCCGTTGACATTGATTCGGGGAGCAGTGCATTCCGCGCTGGGTGGCGGCTAGTGCATTACAACCGTTTTGGCTGTACTGATTGTTAATCCAAAATTGGCGCAGCCTGTGGCGAAGAGGTCCATGCTCCTTTGCATATCCTCCTCCCTCACGGTGTTAAGGGCGCAGTCCTCCGCGAAGAGCAAGTCATGGATTGTACACGTAGACACGTGCGTCGTTGCCTGCATACGCCGACTGTTGAGAAGGCGTCCGTCAGTTCTGTAGGCGATGCGGATCACAGGCTGCTCATCACGGTAGGCGTCCATCAGCATAGCAGAGAATATGAGACTGAACAGGGTGGGGGCCAGTACGCAGCCCTGCTTCACTCCGTTGGTCACTGCGAATGCTTCGGATACCGTCCCGTTGTCAGTGACGCCCCCCTCATCCCGTCATGAAACTGACGCACCATGTGCATGAACCACTCAGAAAAGTTGAATTTCTGCATGACTTTCCACAGTCCGTCGCGATTCACCGTGTCAACGGTTTTCAGATCCACGAAGGTAGTGTAAAGGTAAGTGCGCATCTCCTGGCACTTCGCTTATAGCTGGCGGGCGGCAAAGATCATGTCGGTTGTTCCGCGGTGTCGTCGGAAGCAACATTGGCTTTCCGGGAGCAGGCCCTACTCTAGGTGACCGTTCAGACGATTGAGAAGGATACAGGTGAAGATCTTTCCGGCGATGTTGAGCAACTATATGCCTCTGTGGTTATCCCAGAGTTGCCGATCCGGATGGTTTCTGGTAGGGAAGGCGGCAGATCCAGGTCATTGTTCGTGTCCACTTCAGGGAGCTGGTCAATTGTAGCATAGGAGATGGCTGATGAGCAAGTAAGGACACTTCTGAAGTGCTCGGCCCAGTGCTTCAGAATTTGCGATTTCTGTCAGCAGTGTTGTACCGTCAGAGCTGAGCAGCGGTGAGGTCCCCTTGATGCAGGGGCCGTATATGGCCTTGATGGCTTTGAAGAAGTTTTTCATTTCATTGCGTTCCGCATACTCCTGGATTTCCTCAGCCTTTCGGGCCATCCAGGCGTCCTGCATCTCCCGCAGCCGTCGCCGTACAAGGTGGCGGCATCTGAAGAAGGCTGTTTTGGTGGCGTCAGTTCGAAGGTCCATGTCGGCTTTGTGTAGTCCATTCTCCGCGAGTAAGTTGGTGATGTCGGCATCATTTTCTTCAAACCAGTCCTAGTGTTGATGGTGTGCGCGTCCTAGGACTTTGAGGGCGGTGGACTGGATGACATTTCACAGTTTATACCATCGTGTCTTCAGGTGGCGTTATCATCTAGCGCATGCAGGTTCTCAAGTTTCTGGGTTATTTGGTTGCTGAAATCAAAACAGTGAGAAGGCAAATTTAACAAGAGTATTTAACTTACCTGGCGGTCGCTTACCTTGGGGCCTTCGTCGGGGTTGAAGTCGGAGCCTCCTCTGGGAGATGACGAGGCGGTGATCCGTCCAACCTTCTGCATCGCGGATTGCCTTGGTTACCAGCATGTCCTGTTGATCTCGCCTCTGGACGAGAACATAGTTCAGCAGCTGCCATCGCCGCAACCGAGGCTGCATCCACGTGGCATTCTCCCGCGTCGGAAGGCGGAAGAAGGTGTTGGTCAGCAGGAGACGGGGTTCCGCACACGTTCGCAGAAGGAGGCCGTTATCGGTACAGCTACCGAGATCGTGGGGACCAAACACTCCCTGCCAGACAGCGTGGTCTGTCCCGATGCGGGCGTTGAAGTCACCAAGGACAATTAACTAGTCCACCTTTCGGCACAGTCGCCAGCAGGGCTTGCAGGTCCTCGTATAATTTGTCCTTCGTCGCATCAGAGCTGGTCATTGGGGAGCGTAGGCGCTGATTATGGTGGCGCACTTATCTCCCCGAAGAGGCAGGCGGAGGCTCATCAGGCGATCATTGATACCCTGCGGCAGACAGGGCAGACGTCCCACGATGTCGTTCCGGATGGCAAAGGCAAGACCAGCGTCACGTCGCTCTGCCTTTGGTCGGCCGCTCCAGAAGGTGTAGCCGGCACCCAACTCCTCCAGCTGACCCTGCTCAGAGAATCGGGTCTCGTTGAGAGCAGCAATGTCCACCTTGTAGCGCGCCAGTTCCCAAGCGACTAGCGCCGTCCTCCGTTCCGGCCGGTTGCTCCCAGGATTGTCTAAAAGGGAACGAACATTCCAGGCTGCTAGTGTGAGTGGACTCACCCGAGCAGCCTGGAGAGTATGGCGAGGGGGATGGGGACGGGGGTATTGTTGTTTGTTTGAGTTTTACGACCGCGTAGTTGCGATCTGCGAGCCGCGGCCGGCTGCAGAAGACGTGAGACCCAGCATTTTTTAGGGCACATTTTCTAGCCCCTTCCTCCGCAAGGAGGCAAGCAGTGCTATCCCTAAATAGGGCTGCTCGGACATCCCGTCCTCCGATCTGGCCGGTTGCTCCTCGGCTAGAGTTGGGTACCAGTTAGAGGTGGCCACAGGAGCATTCACCACTTGTACGAGACAAATGGAGCGACAAAATGCTATCTGTGTAGTGCTACCCCTAACTAGTACCCCTACCCCCCACACGCACGACAGTTCGACCGTCGTAGTCCGACGACATCCATCTTATGCTACACATAAGAGTGGTGCAGGGACGGTGACTTGCGCGTGGATTAGTTTTAAGTAATAGTAGCCTTGCGCTGCAGCTACCATGCTCTATCCTCCTCCCCCATCTGAGTCCAGTGTCATGACAGAGTCAAGAAGAACGGAGACGGGAGAGGACGCAGGTGGCTGACGTGGCCGGGGCCCTAGGTCCTAGCCGCCCCTAGGCGTGCCACCACACCCCCATGTTCGTCATTTTTATAAGAGTGCAACCCTTATAACGCCTGCCATGCCCTGATATGGCCCCCGTGTTGGTCCAACGCATCTACCATGTGGCCCGTTTAGCGGGCACACACACAGAGACTGTCGACCCCGTTGTAGACCTGCTTCCTACCAGTGGCACAGTTATTGGCCGGGTTCCATTTCCAGACATTCAGCCGTTGCTAGGTCCGGTTTAGATCTAGTTGTCGAGGCAGCAGTTACGATTAGCAGACAGCCCCCTTCCTGAGCCTCTGTCTCCTCAAGACTGATTCAGTATGGCTTTTCAATGCACGTATCCACAGCTGTCTCCAAAACTGCAGCAGTAGCGGTGGCGGTGGCAGCAGCAGCAGCAACAGCGAAGAGGCCCCTGTCCTAGATGGGATTTGTCGGATTACACACGACATCATAGAAACCAGGTCCCAGCTCAACAGCGCTGTCCCTAGGCCTTTACGTTTGACCCCCCCCCCCGTAGGTCTACCGGCGCGCCCCGTTGCGGCGTAAACAAAGACGTCTAGAGGTTGGGTGAGCCGACCAAGGCTACTGGGACCCCCAACACACATGACGGGTGGGCATGGGGGGGGGAGGGCGTCCGGGACAAACAGGGTATGGGACGGACGCCCCCGAGGTCTGGGCGTGTGACACACATTGCTTGTATGACTGGGGCCTAACGACCATGGGCATGGCCTTACCATCCCAAGCGCTTTTCCACAGGCATCGCAACAGGCGGCATTGGTTCCATATCTTTCACATAGCGACCAGGGCTGGGGGTCGCGGTAGTCGGGACGACACCCTTAGGGGGAGGGGAAGGGGGGCGTTGTGCTTACCATCTGTTATGGACACAATCAGCCTTTGTTTATATGGTGATGAATAAGCAGCGATGCAGGGTTTGGGAGAGCATTCAAAAGACCTCTGGCTATTTTTTACTCAAATGAATTCTTGTCAAGGCAGAAAAGGAACATTTTCGGCCCCAATTGACTCCCTCATGCCGAACCATAGGCCTAGTTTCTGAGATG
The DNA here is from genome assembly GCA_017591395.1 of Schistocephalus solidus. Classification (NCBI taxonomy): domain Eukaryota; kingdom Metazoa; phylum Platyhelminthes; class Cestoda; order Diphyllobothriidea; family Diphyllobothriidae; genus Schistocephalus; species Schistocephalus solidus. The sequence continues at coordinate 69,388 of WEDG01003349.1, read as the reverse complement.
TGAACTCGAGCCAAGGGGATCAGTAGACGTTTGTAAATCAAACGCTTTTCCACCGGAGTTACGGATCCACGTTCTGGTGTTGACTCCGAGGAGATCCCCCATCATAGGCCCTATCCCCAATTATCAACAAAGAAAGTGCCTTGGAGCCAATTGGCTAGGTTTTAGGTTATATGTAGCGTTGGGAACCGTTCTTGCAAACTACTGACGAACTCCAGTTCTGATCTGATACCGGAACACCGTATATTTTCGCATCATTAACGCGCCTTTTCGCTGCGGATCTATCTTTTGTGACATTAAATAAGGAGTCCTCGTGTGATAGCTTAACCTCAATGATCCCAAGGCATGTCGTATTGTCAGTCCGATGTTGGTGAGGATGACTTACAAGGCCCCCTACATAGGACTCGGAAATACATAGGAGCACCCCACCCGTATCCTAACAGAAGCCTAAACCTTTGGCTCTAATGTTAATTCCAAGCCTGCTCTAAAACTTATGCTGTACTTCACAATAAAAATAATGCTAACCCTAACCATAAATCGAACCCTATTTCCTGCAGTTCATATTCCTGTATCCTGTCATTTGAGTCATCCTTACCCCGAGATTTGTTTATTCCCTCTTTATTTGTCTGTGCACGAAATAGGACAGGATTCTGGAGTATATACGGGGAATAGGTAACAACATGAAAGCATCCCGATGCATATTAAAAGATCGTATGTCCTGCCTCGATGTGTCCTGATAATCAAAACATCCTTTAAGGCGTGCAGCGACTTGCTTTCTCAATTTGGGTATGCGTCCTGTGTGGAGATTCTAGGTGGAACCATATTCAAAACACATGCACTAGCAAAAAGCCCAGACTGAAAGTTGATAGGATTATTCGGGCCGACTTCTATCAGCCACAGCGAAATAGCCGCATAATATTCATTTAACTGCCAACAGGCAGCCAGTGGTATATTTGGGGGTTGCAGGTGTACTGAAAGTCGATGTGAATATGAAAATACTCTGAATATGGTCCCACCGATAACCCCAAAATATACTACTAGCTGCGTGTTGGCAGTTTAATCAATATTACGCGGTTAGTTCGCTGTGGCTGATAGAAGTCGGCCAAAATATTAATATCAACTTTTAGTTCACACCTCTAAACCTCCAAGTAGACTGATTTATTCCAAGTTAGCAATTAATTTCGGAGGAAATTAAAAGGCAGGAATACGTCCCGTTGAGATCAGTAATACGGTATGTTCTGTGAGGTGAGAGGCATCCACTCCTGACCCTGAGTCCACAGTTGCCATGGGGACAGACTGGAGTATTATTATTATTTGTTCGGATCCCAGGTAGACGTCAATCCGGTCGGACGTATCCGGGTCTCGGTGGACATTGAAGCGATGCGAGTGATGCATCCAGATTTAGTGGCTGCCGCAGCTAATGCTTCATTCGCTGTGGCCTACACTTCAGCACGTAGCTAGTGAACTGACGGGGTCTGCTTGTTTGTGTTTTGCGAGCTCCTGTTTACCAGCTTCTGACTGGTGCGCAGTGTTGCTGGTGTGTGGCTGTTACCTCACCAGGTCCAACCTGGGCGACCCGGATTTGGATCGCGTGTTCACCGTGCGGATGGATTGGGCCAGGGAGAGCGGGGGCGGTGGAGGTTGGTTAACACAAAAAATGCTCCCTGTCACATTGTTATCGTTCCATTGTTGTTTTTTTGGTTGATGCGAAAATATGCCCCCCCCCATAGTCTATGAATAAACGGAAAGTGTGCAGACAACGGAAGCCGACTTCGGCGTTGGTAGCCTTGATTTCTGGCATTCCAGATCTCTGTTCTTTTACTCCTCCCTAGCTACATGTAGTCAGTCAACTTTGCGGATATCGGTTTCTATTGTCACCACCTGTCATGAC
>WEDG01003349.1:0-62500 GCA_017591395.1 Schistocephalus solidus | reverse complement strand
AGGTCATTACAGGAAGTGATCATCCGACTGTGCATTCGTGCTCAATCTTGGGCCCTAGCAGGTGGTCACATAACGACTGGTAGTAGATGCCTATTAGGGGATACTGACGAAGCCTAAGGGGACCGGGATGGCATAATGTTTGGCTAGAATTATTAAATATACATTACCAGGTTATCCGCCAGTCCGTTGCAGCATTTAATGACACCATTGAACTATGAAGCCTATTATTTAACTGCAAAACATTTTTAAATAGTTGTGTACCACCAGGCTTCCTAACGAGAAGTTAAAAACACATACAGTCGGATAGAAGACAAACAAAACAGTAGATTGGCACTGTTTTTGTACTCTTTAAAGAAAATGAGAGTTTTGGTTCCAACTAACTTGTATTTTCTTTCCCCCCAGCTGAAGTGGACCATGCTTCAGCCACCCTCTCTCCCGCCGCACCGTCTTCCCCTCAGTCGCTCATATCAGAGGAGCGCACTCTTACCCGCCACCAACCAGCCAGCCCCTCAAAACCAACCCCAAGCAAGTTTATCGTTGATCAACAGGTGGACAACCTATTTACACTCTTGAAATTGAAAAAGAAGTTCGTTACTCTGCGAAATTAGCCGTGCAGGCCGCGTTTTGCAATTCTTCTTTGACTTTACATTCATGGCCCTCGTCTCCTCATTTGTGTTTTTATCTTTGTTCCTTCCGTACTCCGGGTGACCACAGATGTAACAAGACATTTCTGCGTGTACAAAAGTCAGCCTGGAAGCGCCAGTTAATCCCCCTTGTACACATGTAAATATATCGTTCGGTTTTTAATCTGTTACACCAAATACACCTGCAATTTCTAATTCCAGCGCTTCGCATCGATGTTATGGCGGTTAGAGAAAAGTGCAAAACTGCTATATATATATTGAAAAGCTGCGGTAGTGTGCATTGCACACACGACAGTTCGAACATCGTATTCCGAGGATGTCCACCGCATGCTCCACAGATGGGTGGTACAGGGAATAGTGATTTGTGCGCAAATTAGTTTTTAGTGATAGTAGACTAGCAATGCATCTACCGCACTCTATTCCCTTACCCGTATATATATATATATATATATATATGCAGAATAACCAGACCGAAAAAGACAAGGGAGACTGGAATGGTCATTTCTGGCTTATTAGCCGTCATCAGCCAGCCATACCCAAACCAAGGCGCTGCGGCGCCCGAGTCTCGAACTCGCGACCTTGTTGGGCAGAAGTCAAACGCTCTACCCACTGCGCCACGAGCTCGTTGTCTTGCCGGTTTCGATCAGGGAATATTGACATTGGTAATGGGGCTCACCGATCGGTTACAGGACTCACTCGTCCCGTTGTGCCTTTGGGGCTAACTCTCAAGCCCGCCAGCAGCCCCGCCGATCGAAACCGGCAAGACAACGAGCTCGTGGCGCAGTGGGTAGAGCGTTTGACTTCTGCCCAACAAGGTCGCGAGTTCGAGACTCGGGGCGCCGCAGCGCCTTGGTTTGGGTATGGCTGGCTGATGACGGCTATGGCCAGAAATGACCATTCAGTCTCCCCTTTGTCTTTGTCGGTCTGGTTATTCTGCCTATGTACTAAGCTGCCTTACGGCTGCTGGCGGGGCTTGAGAGTTAGCCCCAAGGCACAACGGGACGAGTGAGTCCTGTAACCGATCGGTGAGCGCCCCATTACCAATGTCAATATTCCCGATCGAAACCGGCAAGACAACGAGCTCGTGGCGCAGTGGGTAGAGCGTTTGACTCCTGCCCAACAAGGTCGCGAGTTCGAGACTCGGGCGCCGCAGCGCCTTGGTTTGGGTATGGCTGGCTGATGACGGCTAATAAGCCAGAAATGACCATTCTAGTCTCCCTTGTCTTTGTCGGTCTGGTTATTCTGCCTATGTACTTAGCTGCCTTACGGCTGCTGGCGGGGCTTGAGAGTTAGCCCCAAGGCACAACGGGACGAGTGAGTCCTGTAACCGATCGGTGAGCGCCCCATTACCAATATATATATATATATATATATATATATATATATATATATATATATATATATATATATGATAGTGTGGGGCTCACCGATCTGCTTAAGGAACATGTATGTTCCGTTATGCCCTGGGGCTCAGACTAGAGCCCTCGCAGGCGGTTGCATAGCGACGTGCAGCATATGATGAAATGGAACCGACAAAGAAAAGGGAGACCGGAATGGCCATTTCTGGCTTATTAGCCGTCATCAGCCAGTCATACCCAATCCCAAACTAAAAGGCACCCCTATGGGTTTGCCAATATCCGGTTTTTTGGCGGAGGCTGTGATGCGGAAATTAGAGGCTACAGCTCTCCCCAGAATTGACCTGAGATTGTGGCTACGCTACGTAGACGGTACATTTGTTATCGTCAAAAAAGACCAACTTGAACCACTCCACAAAAACCTGAACTCAACATTCCCAGGAATTCAATTTACCTTCGAGTCAGAAGTTGATGAACGACTCCCTTTCTTAGATGTCTTCGTACATAGGAAGACAGACGGGACACTACATACATCTGTCTATTGTAAAGATACATACTCCGAGGTCCTTTTACATTTTGGGAGTAAGCACCCAATGTCTCACAAACGCAGCTCTGTTAAAAACTTGCTAAGTCGAGCAAAAAATCACTGTTCCGATGAAGAAAAATATCGAACAGAAATGAAATACCTTTTCAAATTATTTGCCCAAAATGGATATCCTCCTGACTTTGTCCGTCGATGCATGCGTCGACGACAGTTCAAAGAAAAAGGTGTTTCCAGAGCTACGACCTCCCAGGCGTCGAAAGCAATAAAATGGTGAACCCTCCCGCATGTAAAGTATGTATCCGAGCTCGTTGAAAGACAGCTCAAGAAACACCATATACAAATAGCGCACAAACCTACAACAACTTTGCGCACCCAGCTTGTACACCCTAAGGACAGGGTTGGCTATTTCAATAGAAAAGAAGTCTTCTACAAAATACAGTGTACCAGTTGTGATACAGTTTATTGTGGTCAAACCGGGAAATCTCTATCCGCCCGTTTACATGACCATCAGTTGGCGGTGCGGAGACGAGACCCCTTATCTCAGGTAGCCATGCACACACTGGACACAGGACACCTATTTGCATGGGAGGATACCCACATCGTTGGCGCCTGCCTAACAAGGAAGGGCCGCGAATTCCTGGAGGCAATGCACTCAGACGAGGCATGAATTAACAGGCATATCGATTTAGATGCCAATTACAAATTTCTCAAGGTCAAGTGGAAGCGAAAACAGCCACTATAGACCGGATAAATTACAACTCAGGACGTCTATTGGCTCAAACTTTAGCCAACCATATAATATTGTGTTAGGCATTGCTTTAAGTTAACCATTTTCTGTACATTCCCATTTGTCTGATGACGAACTGGGGCACTAGATTCGAAAATTTACACAAAGTTATTTTGTTCCCAAAGAAGTCAACTTAATATATATATATATATATATATATATATATATATATATATATATATATATATATATATATATATATATATATATATATATATATATATACTAAAAAGACGTTAAACCGTACTTCCGACATAGATACTAGCTTAAAGCCCAGACACGTGTTTCGCCGATGTTTCTGCTGCTGTGTGACACAGCAACGAGGGGTTCGGCTCCTCAGTGGGTCCCCAGCGTTCTCTATGCGGTTTCTGGTATATGGACTCCAGAGAATATATATATATATATATATGGGTGTATAAAGGAAAAATAATTAATTAACCGTGTTTAGCAAAAGATTCTACGTTTGGTCCAAAATCCGAACCAATACGCGTTGATTGCATTTTGTCCCCCTGTCGTGATTGGTTCTGCGCGTTTGAATTTGTCCTTAACGATTTTGTATACGGCCTCCAAATCGATATGCCGGTTGATGCATGCCTCATCTGATAATTTATCATAAAAGTCACAATGATGAAACATATCCAAACAAAGTTATAAAGTTATCCTCAAAAGTCCTAACAACAACCGATGGAAACGTACTGTGCAAAGGAATGAAGTACAATCCATCGGATTCCAATAACCTTGACTTCCTTGCCAGCTTCAAGTGAATTATATTGTCAAAAAAGTTTACAGAAGAAGAACAGTTTGCAATTCGCAGCAGTACTATGCATGCCTTGAAGGACCAAAGTAAGCACTAAACATTATCTTGCGATGAAAGAAAAGCACTAAAGACACTTAAGCATAAAAAGACATCATCATTCTACCTGCCGATAAAGGAGGTGTCACCACCATCCTAAGCAAAGTAACCTACACAGGGAAGATGCTTTCACTCTTAAAAGACGATTCAACGTACAAACCTTTGTCTTTCAGAATCCACAAAATCCCAAAACTCGTGCATTGAAAAAAACACTGAAACGCCTTACGTAAAGGAAATTAATATCAGGAGTTCCTGCTAAATCCTTAAAACAGGAAGAACCCACCATTGAAAAATATATGGTCTTCCGAAAAATTCACAAAACTGGTATCTCACTGCGACTGATAGTCTCCTTAATCGGTGCACTGAACTATAAAATTTCCATGGCTATTTAACCAACTGCATCCACTTACAAGGAACTCTGAATACTCCATTGAAGATTCAAAAAGTTTTCTAGACAAATTAAAAGGAATCACAGTTACACCTGACAAGGTGATGGTTTCCTTGAACGTGGTCTCGCTCTTAACCTCGATCCGCCTTGCTTTAACGAGATCATGCACCAAGGGACTACTCCAGGGTTATGTCACTGATGTACCTGCCGATGCTTTACTCTAACTCCTAGACCTATGTCTATAAACCAACTTTTCCTTCTCCGGCCAATGCTATCAACAACTTAAAGGGGCCACTATGGGGTCGCCCATATCCGGCTTCCTGGCCGAAGCCGTAATGCAGAAATTAGAATCGATAGCTCTCCCTAATTTTAAACCAAAACTGTGGCTGCGATACGTAGATGATACATTTGTCATCATCAAGAAAGAACTCTTAGACCTGCTCCACAAAAATCTAAACTCCACATTTCCAGGAATTGAATTCACGTTCGAAACGGAAGCTGATGGACAAATCCCATTTTTAGATGTCATCATACATCGGAAAACGGATGGATCACTCCACACCTCAGTTTACCGAAAAGAAACATATTCTGAGGTCAGCCTACACTTTGAGAGTAATCATCCTGTCTCTCTATAGTCTCCTAAATCGAGCCAAAACACACTGCTCTGATGAAGAAAATTATCGGGCATAAATGAAATACCTCTTTAACTTGTTCTCTAAAATGGATACTCGTGTGACTGCATGCATCGATGCCTGAAGCGACAAGAACCCAAAGAGAAAGGCATTTCAAACGACACGGACAGCCAGGCACCTAAAAAATGACCTGGCGAACTCTCCCAGGCGTGAAAAAATGTATCAGGGCTTGTCGAAAGACAGCTGAGAAATCAACAGATACAATTAGCACACCACCCTACCTCTACTTTACACTCACAGCTTGTACACCCCAAGGACAGGGTTAGCCACCTTGATAAAAAAGGTGTTATCTACAAAATCCCATGTTCTAGTTGTAATGCCGTTTATTGTGGGCAAACTTGGAAATCTGTCTCAACCCGCCTACACGAACAACAGTTAGCGGTTAAAAGATGAGACTATCTATCCCGAGTGGCTATGCATACACTGGAAACAGGGCATAAATTTGCATGGGAAAAACACGGATTGTTGGCACCTGTCCAACCATACAAGGCCGTAAATTCCTGGAAGCAGTGCACTCAGATGAGGCATGCAGCAACCGGCATATCGATTTAGATGCCGCATAAAACATCGTTAAGGAAAAATTCAAACGCTCAGAACCAATCACGACAGAATGACAAAATGCACTCAAAGCGTATTGGTTCGGATTTCGCCCAACCGTAGGATCCTTTATTGAACATGGTCAATTAATTAATTCTTCCTGTACAAACCCATAGTATGACCACGAGCTGGGGGACAAGTCTCGAAAATTTACGCATTAGTTCCTATTTTCTCAAAAATTTTAGTCTTTTCTTATATATATATTGAATAGTTGAGGTAGTGTGCATTCCGAGATGATAAATGAAGAAATAAGGCTCGTCGGAAAATCGAGGTTTACTCGTGAATTTTCAAGCTGGTTACACTAACCCGTCGTCAGACGAAATGAGAAGTGGGAGTTAGGATTGTCACGCTGGAGGGTTTGGGGGTACAGAGGTTACATCGACAGACTGACGCCATGGGGGTTTGGGGGCCGTGAATCGTGTTACGATAGCTGTCGCATGTGAGGGAAGGGGTGCTAGCGTTTTGATAGTAAGTCACGGGGCGGGAGCTGCAGAGTCAGTGAGGTTACACTTGGTTGGGCACGGATAAGCGGTTGTCGCTTTAAGGTGGGCGCAAGTCAGTGGACCGTGCACGCAGACCTTCGTAATGCGCATCCAGATCGACGTGGCGGTTGATACTACTTGTGCCGGAGTGCCAAGCTTCGAGGAATTCGCGTGCCTGTTTGGTGCCAGCCAAGGCGACCACTTCAGTTCCCTCCCAATTAAAGCGGTAGTCGCAATCAACGGCGTGCGCAAACACGAGCGACAAGGGATCGCGTCGGCGGATGGCCAGTTTGTGTTCGTTTATGCGGGTCCCGAGTCGTCAGCCTGTATGGCCTACGTAAGCGCAAGGAGCAATTCGCACATGGAATGCGGGAAATAACATTGGTTTGTTGCTCTTTGGGTACGGGATCTTTAACACGTGATAGTGCTGCCCGCAGGGAGGACGCTGGCTTGTGAGCGATGCAGATGCCAAATTGGTCTAATTGTCGGGCGATAGTTTCCGAAATGCCCTTCATGTATGGGAATGAATGGAATTTCCTCGTTACTACTTCTCCATTAGAACTCTGATATTGTGGTTGCCTGTGACTTCGGAGACAGTTTTTCACGATGCTCATCGGGTATCCGTTAGATCGGAATAGGTGGTATAAATAGGCAAGTTCTTTTTTAAGTAGATACTTGCTGTTACAGTACCGGAAGGCGCGGTGAAAAAGAGCACAAACGCAGCTTCGTTTGTGGGCAGTAGGATGATTGCTCCCATAGTGAGGATTATTTCGACATTGGAGTCTTTTCTGTGAACGCTGGTTGCGAGCTCGCCATCAGTAAATCTTTGCACAGTGACGTCGAGAAACGGGAGGATATCGCCTGTTGCTGCTTCGCGAGTAAATTGTATAGCGGGGAAGACACCATTAAGACTTTCATGCAGCCGTTCCAATAGATAATCCTACGCAGCACGTTTTAGACATGCTCTGGCTCTGCCTTAAGAATTATTGTCAATTCGATGGTAAGCATTACCAACAGGTCAAGGGTACTCCAATGGGTTCACCGATATCGGGGCTACTTGCCGAACTAGTCTTACAACGTCTAGAAGAATCTGTGGTTCAAAACCTAAAGCCAAAAATGTGGCTGCGCTACGTAGATGATACCTTCGTGGTCATTAAAAATTGCGAAGTGGAACGGCTGCATGAAAGTCTTAATGGTGTCTTCCCCGCTATACAATTCACTCGCGAAGCAGCAACAGGCGACATCCTCCCGTTTCTCGACATCACGATGCAAATATTGAGTGATGGCAAGCTCGCAACCAGCGTCCACAGAAAAGAGTCCAATACTGTTAGTGTGGGGCTCACCGATCTGCTTAAGGAACATGTATGTTCCGTTGTGCCCTGGAAGCTCAGACTAGAGCTCTCGCAGGCGGTCGCATAGCGACGTGTAGCATATGATGAAATGGAACCGACAAAGACAAGGGAGACTGGAATGGCCATTTCTGGCTATTAAGCCGTCATCAGCCAGTCATACCAAATCCTAAGTGTGGAACACCTGGGATTCGAACCCGCGACCTTTGGTAATTGAATCGAACGCTCTACCATTGAGCCATGGGCTCGTTGTTTTGTCGGTTGCGATCGGGAATATGATGATAGTGTGTTGCTCACCGATCTGCTTAAGGAACATGTATGGTCCGTTGTGCCCTGGAGCTCAGACTAGAGCCCTCGCAGGCGGTCGCATAGCGACATGTAGCATATGTTGAGAAAGTGGAACCGACAAAGACAAGGGAGACCGGAATGGCCATTTTTGGTTATTAAGCCGTCATCAGCCAGTCATACCCAATCCTAAGTGTGGAACACCTGGGATTCGAACCCGCGACCTTTGGTAATTGAATCGAACGCTCTACCATTGAGCCATGGGCTCATTGTTTTGTCGGTTGCGATCGGGAATATGATGATAGTGTGTTGCTCACCGATCTGCTTAAGGAACATGTATGGTCCGTTGTGCCCTGGAGCTCAGACTAGAGCCCTCTCAGGCGTTCGCATAGCGACATCCCAGGTGTGCCACACTTGGGATTGGGTATGACTGGCTGATGACGGCTAATAAGCCAGAAATGGCCATTTCGGTCTCCCTTGTCTTTGTCGGTTCCATTTCATCATATGCTACACGTCGCTATGCGACCGCCTGCGAGAGCTCTAGTCTGAGCTCCAGGGCACAACGGAACATACATGTTCCTTAAGCAGATCAGTGAGCCCCACACTATCATAATATTCCCGATCACAACCAACAAAACAACGAGCTAGTGGCCCAATGGTAAAGCGTTCGAATCAAATACCAAAGGTCCCGGGTTTGAATCCCAGGTGTGCCACACTTGGGATTGGGTATGACTGGCTGATGATGGCTAATAAGCCAGAAATGACCATTCCGGTCTCCCTTGTCTTTGTCGATTCCTCTCTAGCATATGCTACACGTCGCTATGCGACCGCCTGCGAGAGTTATAGTCTGAGCTCCAGGGCACAATGGAATATACATGTTCCTTAAACAGATCGGTGAGCCCCACACTATCATATATATATATATATATATATGCATGACGCAGCAACGAGGTGTTCGGCTCCTCAATGGGTCCCCCAGTGTTCTCTTTGTGGTTTCTGGATTCTCAAAGCAGTATATAGTTTCACCGATCAACGTGCGACCTATGTGGAAAAAGAGGAGTGCGCGAGACGACCGCCATTACTGGCCGTATCTCCGGGAAGACGACTATGCTCGCAGAGAAGAGTTTGTGGTCGATGGGGGCCCACTGGTGTCCCCGAAAGGGTGCGCTGCCCATGAAGTGATTGATATTAGGTGAGGGATACGGGGCAGCATCTTAATCACCCCCTTTTCTTTGTACATCGATCGCTCGCCAGCAGGGAAAATGACACATTGTCACATACCTGGTATTCCAAGCACACGCTCGACCACCTAAACAAGGGATGGGATCTCTCATCAGAGGTCGAGAGAGAGTTTCCATCAAGGCACAATGGTAAAAATCAATTATCACCCCTCCAAAGGCATGAAAAGGGAATAGGGGCACCCCGTGATAGAAGTGGCTTTGCGCTATTTTCGAGGGATGTTGGGGATGGGGCTATAGTCAGGGTTAAGAGTAGCGTTACGGTTAAAGTCAACACCTGGGAATAAGTACCCTTCCTGAAAATTGGCAAACATCACCTCTATTGCGGTGAGGAAGCACCCAACCAATGACCTGTTGCTGATTGATCCCCAGTCCAAAGGATAATTGTCTTTGCCCATCAGCCGGCAACAACTGAAGTCACGAGCTATGGCGTGCCTTGATGGTTTTAAAGTATGAGGAAAGCATGTCCTGACCAGGCGACTGCTTTTCTTTCAGCCCCATTCATGCAGTCCGTAAAAGACCGTTACGTCCATAACTTTAATAAACTCAATAATCTACAGGATACGGGGTTAAAACCTTCGTTATGGGGACTGCGCTTGGGGTAGGGCTTCACATTGTAATATAATTTATCTCCCGCTAACATTCAAGAAGGGCAAATATTTCCATGTCGCAACCCTAACACCAATTAAAAGTGTAAACCTAAACCTACATTAATTCTAACCGTACCCCTAACATTAATGCTAAGAAAACCTTGAAAATTAGTACAAGAACCCGGAATAGGTATAATGTCCTATTAAGTGCTGATTTTCAGTTATCGTGTCACCATCTATGTGTTTTCTAGACCCACATTTCCAGGATAAAACGGAGACGGAAACATCTGTTCCACATTCAGGATAGATCAACTGAATAATTTTACTGCGATGCCAGAGGGCAACGTCTGCATAAAAGGATGCAAACAGGACGACAAGCGACCAAAGTACGTACAATAGGACGACATTTATACACCTATTACTACTACTAATACTACTACTACTAATACTACTAATACTACTACTTCTACTACTACTACTACTACTAATACTACTACTACTACTACTACTACTACTACTGCTACTGCTATGCTACTGCTACTACTGCTACTACTGCTACTGCTACTGCTACTGCTGCTGCTACTGCTACTGCTACTGCTGCTACTGTGCTGCTACTGCTACTGCTGCTGCTACTGCTGCTACTGCTACTGCTACTGCTACTGGCTGCTGCTCTGCTACTGCTCTGCTTTCTGCTCGTTCTGCTAGCTGCTGCTACTGCTACTGCTGCTGACTGCTACTGCTGCTACTGCTAGCTGCTAGTACTGCTGCTGTGCTGCTGCTGCTGATGCTGCTACTGTTACTGCTTCAATGCTGCTGCTATCTGCTGCTGCTGCTACTGCTATCTGCTACTGCTGCTGCTATTCTGCTATATGCTGCTGCTGCTGCTGCTGCTAGTACTGCTGCTACTGCTACGTTTCTGCTGCTGAGCTAACTTTGCTGCTGCTGCTGCTGCTGCTGCTGACTGCTTACTGCTGCTGCTGATGCTGCTGCTGCTACTGCTGCTAGCTACTGCTACTTTGCTACTGCTATGCTATTTCTACTGCTGCTGCTGCTGCTGCTGTACTGCTACTACTAATGCTACTGCTACTGCTACTACTTTGCTACTGCTGGCATGCTACTGCTATACTACTGATACTACTGCTACTATGCTGCTGACTGCTGGCTGCTGCTGCTACTGCTACTACTAGTGCTGCTAGCATCGAATGTGTAAAATACATGGGCATATGAGGCCTCCATTGGAGGTACAAATGTTTTGGGATAGAAAGTTCATTTTTAGTTTGGAGCACTTGCCATGTAGACAGAGAACTACCACCAGGGTAGACTTGAAGAAGAGACTACGGCAACTTTATCTTTGTTGGACACAGGTCAGTGAAGCGCGCCGCATCGGCAGCAAGATCAACCACTGTCTACCTTTTACCTCCGAATGGATGCTAGCGCTTGCCGACTCGCCCTACAATGATAAATTGGGGAGGAGCTGCGGAGCCGCAGTCCACGTCAGTGAAACTGTGTCCAGTAATGGGAGGAAGACGTGGTGCCGCGTAAACCCAGGTCATCGAATGCCCGAGGATTTTCCATGAAATCATCCGGAGTAAACTTCCATGGGAAGTGCGCGCCTTCTGGGACGCAATGTTCCTTCAACCGGACATGGGGGCTGGCTGACTTGCTGAGTTGTTTGCTTCGTCAGAACAAGAATTGAGACAGGGCTTTCACTCGCATGACGCTCAATAAAAGCTACAGATGTACCCCGAATGTGGCGGAGGAAGAAGTAAGTTCTTGCCGACAGTGAGACGAGGGAGGGGGGAGGGAGAGATAGACAAGAAGGGACGAGAGCGCCGGGTTACAGAGCTATTAATTAATGAGGGAGAATTTATATTTCTATGGACTTAGTCGATGAGCAGGGGAGAGAATGCTGCCCATTTCAAACCACTACCCGTTTTCACGAAAGTGGTTGACAAGCAAACCACAGTGGCTCATTCAAGTTTTACAAAATTGAAGTGAACAAAAGCGAAGGCTGCGAAAGAAATCTCTTACTGCCAGGAGTCATTCATCAATAATTGTAAACGAAATTTAAAGATTAGAGGCAAGAAAATTATTCTCCGGAAAAGGACGGGAATTTGAACTGGATCTGGTGAAACGTGCCGTGGTGAACCAGACGTCATTCCACCGTTTATTTAGATGAAACATACGAAACAGAGCTCCAATAGCGCTGCTGAGGATCACTGAAAGCACAGATCTCAGACTTTTTAAGTTTTTTTTTGGACTCGGGAAATTGGACTCTACACTCTGCAGAGCGATTTTGAGAAGACTATAATAAGTAAGGCCACCCAGTTCACGATGCGATTGCTCTAAGAGAGACGCTGACGTTAAATAAAGAAAAAAATAGACTTCCAACGAGATACCGGCAAAGATATTAAAGGAGTTCGCTGGTGATTTTGGAAAACTAATTACTATGCTCTTCCGAGCATCCTCTGAGGCCCATTGTCTGCCAGTCGTTTGAAAATCTGTATGGACCACACCTTTGTATAAGGGTGGAAATTCATTCTCCGAAAAAATTACAGATCAGTCAGTCTTAACTCCAGCTGCTGCAGAGTTATAGAGAATATAAAAAGCGGCTGTTAATGCAGTTTCTAGAACAAAGCAATCTGCATTCCGATCTCTCCGTCATCGATTCAACTACCCGCATGAATTTCGTCACTGCATGGACCTACGCAGGGATCTGAACATGCATGAAATGCCGTGATAAAACACCCTTGATCAAAGTGTGTCACTGAAAATAAACTCATCAACGTATACATCACACACAAACACCTCCCACGAGACCCACCACAAGCTCGAATTAAACACCTCTCACGTAAATTGGCTCCTTCTCCGTGCGACCTCTGAAACTTAGGCACATGAGATCCAAATAACTACAACCTATAAGTGAAAACATGGTGTGTTATGTGGGTGACCAGGTCTTGTATGGCAAGCGTAGCCAGACTGTTTAGCGCCATCAGCCACTTCGCACTATCCCAGCTTCAGTTGGTAGGTCGGCTCTGACATCGACTGGTTTTTAATCACATCCCTCACTATGATCAATCTGAAGCACTTAAATCTACCAGGATATGCTAAAAATCGTGGTTTGGGAGGCTGCCATCTGACAGGATAACTCGTTTTTCCGTTCACGATGCAGAGTCAGGTTTCAATGGCTCCTTCTTAATGTGGACTCAAGATCATTCCAAATCAGCTACGATCCAGACTGTTCCTTTTTTCCTTGACAAACTCCTCGATAATTGTGCGCGGACCAGGCGTTTTTAGCATGCGTTAAAGAACTTTCATCTTTGTTAGCCCTTGCGTCTGATTCCTTCTCCGATTTTCTTGACTCTGCCTTGAAACGGCCCTCAGGTGAGAGGGGGGGGGGAAGTCGCAATGCAGAAGATGCTGCACATGTTTACTTATAAAATAAAATAATTCACAAAAAAATCACCATCCTTGTGCTCATCTTGCTCTGGGACACTCAGTGGACCTCGATTGTAAAGACAGTTTAACTGCCAGTTAAGTGGCTTAAAAATTACTTCCAATCAGCCATTTTCAGTATCTTAAAAATGCTGAAACTGTGATGATTGGCCGAAAGCCTTCAAACGTTGCAGAATGATCATGTTTGCGAGGAGTCGGGTAGAGAAAGTTGAATGGCTGACAAGCAACTGCTTACTACAACTAAACACCTTCCCTCTGTCCAAGGTTCTCTTAGCGAGGACTTCGCCAATGCTTTTGGCCAGGAAAAGAAAAAAGAGCTTGAGGCTCTGTAGATCTGGAGTTTAGGTCAATGTGTACCCGCGAAAGATACTCTTACTCCAATACTAAGAAGGATCATTGACAAGGCACATAACTGAAGATGAGGCCGATAGGAGTAGTACTAATATTGAAACCCAGTTTACAAGCAATAACAATGTAAATGTACAATGCGATCGAGAAAAGGACGAAAAATACTTTTGATTTGTACGTATGGTTATTTGGGTTTGGGGTAATTGGGGTTGTTCAGGCGAAACAAAACTGCAGCCCAGCACTTAAGTTGTTGAAACGCATACACCGGAAGTTTGCAGTCGCTTTTCATTTTGTGCAATCGATGTTTCGCACTCGAAAAACGTGCATGGACGCACGGTTGCTCACCACCGTCAGAGGAATTCACTCACTGATTGTTTGGTAGCAAAATCCTCCTCAAAATGAGCCCAGGCCCACACAATTACAGGCCAAAAACTAAAGCAATATAGGTCTATTCGTTAGATTCAGTACGCAAATATTACGGAAGTTGTTTGGAATGTAGAAGGTGAGGAATAGTTCATTAAAAAATAATTTAGCAGAATTTTTATGTTCTTGCGTAACTTATTCCGAATTGCAATTGCATTGACGGAAAGAAACTGATGATATTTAACTGTACGGGGAGGAGGGAGAAATAAGAAAACCTCCTGCTGATAGTTGATTCGAGGGGAGTCAAGGTGCTTCAAAATACTAAGTGGATTAAAAGCAGAGCATTTAAAATGCGTAAACACCAAAAGCATCCCTTTTATGAGCGGCAAGGCCAGAAAGGACCGAGACTTGTGAGTCCCAAACGTTCTTCATATGTTAAATTTAATTATCCGAAGGCAAATAAAAACAAACAGTATTACGGGCCAAATCTAACGAACGTTTTATATAGCCGGTCACTCTGGAGGCAATCAGTGCACAACGGCCTGCACGAGAGGAAGATACTCTCGAAGTAGGGTATGTGCTGATCGTCTTTAAAAGCCAGAACTGAGCCTTTGTGCAAAGGAAAGTGCAAAAGCCTCACGGCCACCGTTCAAGAGTTTGAGCCTGCTGTCATGCTCTGTGGACTGTATACGTAGGCAATTTTCCGTTCATCAACATGCATAAAAGACAGATAGATAGATGTTTTAAGTTTGAGCAACCGGAAGGGCACTGCCGTTAGGAAAAAAAATAAATAAAATGAGTGCGAAATCGTGTACAGTTAAGTTATGAATAGTAGGTCAGCTTCTTGGCGATGACCAATGACACAAATCAGTGCGGTCAAAAAAATAGGTAAAAGAGCAGGCAGTGAAAAAAACTGGGCATTTTTATGGCAAAGGCATACACTGGGGTTTGTGGGTTTTTAAGGAGAAAAAGTCTGTCTTTCCTGGAAAAAACATACTCATGAGGTAGGACCTAACATTCTTAATAAATCCTGGCAAATCATTGGCAAAGAGGGCAAATAGGAGCGAGTCAGTAATACCACTTTGAATAAATTACCTTCCCACGCATACGGGAATGAAGGTGACACTAGAAAACTGGACGCACTGTGTATGAGAATTCAGATATAAATACATCAAATGGAAATATTTACACCTTTTCTGAAACGACAAGTTTCACAAGAAGAAGATGCTAGTTATACGATCGAAAGCCCTAGTGAAATCAAAATAGACTGTAACCAATAAAATATTGTTCTTTGGATGTGGAACATTACCAAGGAAAGAGAGTTGACAGGTGTAACATTGGCACAGGCATCTATTTATATATTCTTAGTCTTATTACATATGTGATAGGGGTGTCGGGGTACTAGTTAGGGGTAGCACCACACAGATAGCATTTAGTCGCTCCATTTGTCTCGTACAGGTGCTGAATGCTCCTGTGGCCGCCTCTAACTGGTACCCAACTCGCACCTGTGGCTCCTCAAAGTTGGGTTCATCCCAGCGACCACACCCCGGGCAACCATCACGACCGGCGGGCTAAACCAGGTGAGGGTCTCCGGTGTTGTGTGTGCCTCCACACCCGGTATGTCTGACTCCCGAACTTCCCACCTCCCCCTTTCAAAAGGTCCTCCAGTGGGGGCGACAGCACCCCCGTTGGCGGCCCAGGCTAACTCGAGGCGTTTTCCCACTAAAATAAAACCGCGACCCATAGTGGAGTTCGGCAGCCGTCTGGGATGTCCAAGCAGTCCTATTTAGGGACAGCACTGCTTGCCTCCTGGCGGAGGAAGGGGCTAGAAAAGGTGTCCTAAACAAATGCTGGGTCTCACGTATTCTGCAGCCGTCCACAGCTCGCAGATAGCAAAATACGCGGTCACATAACTGAAACAAACATTAATACTCCCGTCCCCATTCCCCGCGTCATACCCTCCAGGCTGCTTGGGTGAGTCTGCTCAGAAAAGCAGCCTGGAATTTTCGTTCCCTTTTAGACAATATGAGGAGCAACCGGCCAGAGCGAAGGATGGCGCTATTTCGCTCAGGAACTGGCGCGCTACAAGGTGCACATTGCTGCTCTCAGCGAGACCCGATTCTCTGAGCAGGGACAGCTGGAGCAGGTGGGTGCCGGCTACACCTTCTTCTGGAGCGGCCGGCCAAAGGCAGGGCGACGTGAGGCTGGTGTCGCCTTTGAAATCCGGAACGACATCGTGGGACGTCTGCTCTGTCTGCCACAGGGTACAAATGATCGCCTGATGAGCCTCCGCCTGCCTCTTCGGGGATACAAGATAGCCACCATCATCAGCACCTACGCTCCCCAATGACGAGCTCTGATGCGACGAAGGACAAATTCTACGAGGAACTGCACGCCCTGCTGGCGACCGTGCCGAAGGTGGACAAGTTAATTGTTCTTGGTGACTTAAACGCCCACGTCGGGACGGACCATGCTGCCTGGCAGGGAGTGCTGGGTCCCCACGGGCTAGGTAGCTGTAACGAGAACGGCCTCCTTCTTCTGCGCACGTGTGCGGACAACCGTCTCCTACTGACCAACACATTCTTCCGCCTTCCAACGCGGGAGAAGGTCACGTGGATTCACCCTCGGTCGCGGCGCTGGCATCTGCTGGACTATGTTCTCATCCGGAGGCGAGATCGACAGGACGTGCTAGTTACCAAGGCGATCCGCAATGCCAGTGGTTGGACAGATCACCACCTTGTCATCTCCCAGATGAGGCTCCGACTGCAACCCCGATGAAGGCCCCAAGGTAAGAGGCCACCAGGTAAGGTAAATACTGTTTTTGTGAAAGTTACCTGCTCAATGTTTTGATTTCAGCAACCAAATAACCGAGAAACTTGAGGACCTGCATGCTCCAGATGATAACGCTACCGTGGAGACACGATGGTGTCAACTGCGAAACGTCATCCAGTCCACCGCCCTCGATGTCCTCGGATGTGCACGCCGTCGACAACAAGACTGGTTTGACGAAAATGACGCCGAGATCAGCAACTTACTCGCGGATAAGTATGGACGACACAAAGCCTACATGGACCTTCGGACTGACGCCATCAAAGCAGCCTTCTTCAGATGCCGGCACCTTGTACAACAACGACTGCAGGAGATGCAGGATGCCTGGATGATCTGAATGGCTGAGGAAATCCAGGGGTATGCGTACCGCAATGAAATGAAAAACTTTTTCAAAGCCATCAAGGCCATCTACTGCCCGTGTATCAAGGGGACCGCACCGCTGCTCAGCTCTGACTGCACAACCCTGCTAACAGAGAAATCGCAAATTCTGAAGCGCTGGGCAAAGCACTTCAGAAGTGTCCTTAATTGCTCATCAGCCATCTCCGATGCTGCCATTGACCGGCTCCCTCAAGTGGACACGAACAATGACCTGGATCTGCCGCCTTCCCTACCAGAAACCATCCGGGCCGTGCAGCAGATTTCCAGCGGTAAAGCACCGGGATCTGACACAATCCCAACGGAAGTCTACAAGCACGGTGGGCCCCGGCTGATGGCAGAACTCACAACACTCTTCCAGAAGATGTGGCGCCAAGGACAATTTCCTCAGGATTTCAAAGACGCGACCATCGTCCATCTCTACAAAGGAAAGGGGAACCGGCAACTCTGTGATAATCACAGAGGCATATCGTTGCTCAACATCGCCGGGAAGATCTTCGCCCGTATCCTTCTTAATCGTCTTAACGGTCACCTAGAGCAGGGCCTGCTCCCGGAAAGCCAAGGTGGCTTCCGCTGACACCGCAGAACAACCGATATGATCTTTTCCACCGCCAGCTACAAGAGAAGTGTCAGGAGATGCGAACTCACCTATACACAACCTTCATGGATCTAACGAAAACCTTTGACACGGTGAATCGCGACGGACTGTGGAAAGTTATGCAGAAATTCGGCTGTCCTGAGTGGTTCACGCAAATGGTGCGTCAGCTTCATGACGGGATGATGGCGCGCGTCACTGACAACGGGACGGTATCCGAAGCATTCGCAGTGACCAACGGAGTGAAGCAGGGCTGCGTATTGGCTCCCACCCTGTTCATTCTCATGTTCTCGGCTATGCTGATGGACGCCTACCGTGATGAGCAGCCTGGGATCCACATCACCTACAGAACTGACGGGCACCTTCTCAACAGTCGGCGTATGCAGGCTTCAACGTGCGTGTCTACGACTACAGTCCATGACTTGCTCTTCGCAGACGACTGCACCCTTAACACCATGACGGAGGAGGACATGCAAAGGAGCATGGACCTCTTCGCCGCAGGCTGCGCCGATTTCGGATTAACAATCAGTACAGCCAAAACGGTTGTCATGCGCCAGCCGCCGCCCAGTGCGGAATACAATGCTCCCCGAATCAATGCTAACGGCGCTCGAATCAAAAACGTGGAAACCTTCGTTTGTCTAAAAAGCACGCTGTCACGCAACACGAGAATCAATGACGAGGTTGCCCAATGGATCTCAAAAGCTAGTCAGGCCTTCGGCCGGCTGCAGGCTTCCGTGTGGAATCGCCACGGTATTCTCCTGAACACCAAAGTGAAGATTTACAAGGCCGTCATCTTGACAACACTTCTTTATGGAGCGGAGACCTGGACCGTCTACTCGAACCAAGCCAGGAAGCTAAATCACTTCATCTCAGCTGCCTCCGCAGAATACTGAAGCTGAGCTGGCAAGATAGTATCCCGGACGCGGAAGTCCTGGAGCGGACCGGAATCCTCAACATCCACGCCATGCTGAGGCAAGTGCAACTGCGATGAAGCGGCCACCTGGTAATATTGGACGACGAGCGACTACCCAAACGACTTTTCTACGGAGATTTCGCTATGGGTACTCGCCGACAGGGAGGTCATAAACGACGCTACAAGGACACTTTGAAGAAATCGCCGAAACAACTGCAAATCAACCCGGCGACCTGGGAGGGTTTCGCCCAGGATAGACCGGCATGGAGAAGATCCGTGAAGACTGGTTCAGCAATCTATGAGGCCAACCGGATCGCCGCCGCCAAGGCCAAAAGAGCGGCACGAAAGTCACCAGCGCCCCGGACCAACATCGTAGATGCCCAGGCTCTGCCAACATGCCCGCGATGTCAACGCATCTTCCTCGCGCAAATCGGCCTAGTTGGACATCTTCGGAGGCAATGAACCAACAATCCGACAATTCAAATTTCTACGTCAAATTCTGCCAACCCTCTTTCGGACTCCCCCACCCTCACTCCTGGCATCAATTCCATTACTCCCACCATAATAGAGACCACATCCCTCTACTCATCGCCTGTTACCACCACCAACGCAACCACCACCGCCTTCGCCTTCACCACCACTACCAGCACCTCAACCATAAGCGATGGGGACTCTCTCCTAAACTATCTTCAATGCGACCGCACATTCACCTCACGCATCGGCCTGGTCGGTCACTTGCGAATCCATCATATAGAGACCGGTAAACCAGTGCCTGGAGCACCATCACACAGCAGAGATCGTCGCCTCCACTGCCCACACTGTCCTCGCGCATTCACTCATCGCATGGGCCTATTCGGTCACATGCGCATCCATGACAGCGGAACTCACCGCAATGCCGACAACACCGATACAGCATGCACAACATCCGCTCCTGCCACTCTTACCGCCAGTGCCACCCCTACTACCATGAATGACATCCCCCCAGCCTCTACCGATTTCTCCTGTCAACACTGCGCCCGAAACGCCAACTAACGCATCGGCCTGATCGGTCACCTGCGAATCCATCGCACGGAGGCTGGTGAACCAGTGCCCAGGGCTCCGACATACAGTCGCCGCGCCCGCCTCAACTGCCCTCACTGCTCCCTCACATTTACATACCGCATGGGCCTATTAGGACACATGCGCCTCCACGACAACCTCCGGTAAACCACCGGAGGCTAAGCCACATCAGCGCACACCATCTACACTAATACATAGACAACACCCTCACAATCATCATAATGTACCTGATAAAATCACGGTTTCCTAGAAACTGTGGCTCGGAAGGCTGCCAATCTGACGGTTACACCAGACCACGCCGTCGGCCCAGTGTATGTGCTGTGTGTGTTGAGTGGCGGACCAGAAAACTGGGAGTCAGATGGCGATGGCTCCTCCATATCCCCTGAGTAAATGAATCCTGGTGTGTGCGTTATGGGGGCCAGGTCGTGCTGTGGCGCGCGAAGACAGGCACGCCGACCCGTCAACCAATGCACCCACTCCCACATGAGACAACTGACTGGCTCGGATGGTGGTCTGATTGTGGGGGTGGGGGAGAGAGTGAGATCGACAGGTCAGCGCCTTTTCCTCACTATAAACAATCGGAAATGCTTAAAATTATAATGGTGCGCTAAAAGCCGTGACTTGGAAGGGTGCCAACTGACGGAATAACTCGGACCGCGTGGTCAGCCCAATGTGTGTTTTGTGTGGAGTGGGTGACTGGTGGACTGAGAGTCAGGCTGCAATGGCTCCTTCTTAATGTGGCCTTTATGGCACTCCCACTCCGTGGGATCCGAGCCAAGTGTGGTGGTCCACCCAGGGGCGGCTCCGGCCACGCCAGCCACCTGCCCCTTCTCCCATCTCCGGTCTTCTTGACTCTGTATTGACACCGGGATCAGGTGGGGGAGGAGGAGAGAGTGCGGTAGCTGCAGCACAAGGCTACTATCACTTAAAACTAATTCACGCTTAAGTCACCGTCCCTGCACCTCCTGGTTTGGAGCATACGGTGGACATCGTCAAAATCGACGGTCGAACTGTCACATATGCGATAGCTATTGTTACTAATAGTAATTAATAATATATGACAGTATTATAGATATGTGTTTGTGGGCCTAATTACTAATTCATTCATCAATTTTCCGCCTTAGCATTTCACATGCCTGAGCCATGAGGGAAATCAACAACTGATGGAACAAAAGGAGACTAAGATCAGCACTTCAGAGAAAAGCTTACCAGTTTTTTACTGACAATCCTTTTAACTGTATTATTCAGGGAAATAGGCTAGTAATAAGTGTAATAGTTCCTCATCTAAACAGAAGAAAAAAGTACTTCTTGAGAGGTAAAGGATAAACCGGGACCCATTCGGGAAATTTCAGGGTCAGGTGGACTATATTTCACAGGTCTTGGTTTCAGTTCAGGAGAATTTTAAATATTTTCATTTGCTGAACTTTTTCATGAATTTTGCCGTGGCAGAAAAATAAGGCAATTAAGTAAGGTGAGTACAGGGGACACGAAATAGCCAAAACTTGCTGACCAGATTAATCTGCACTATACAACCTTGTCACTTTTATCTGGCGGTACTGTTTTTTTAACGTGACTTACACAGCGTTGCAATATCTTTCCCGCTTTGTACGTGTGCTTGATGATCAGACATTTGGATTTTTGAATATTAATGAAACATAAGTACTGGGTCTTCCTTGCCATTTATTTTATTGACTTGCAATACATAGGCTATTGGTAAACGAAGGCAGTTGAAGTTCAACTACAGCACATCCCTCATCCAACATTTGTCCATTCAGGCATCTGAAAGGCCTTTTGTTGTCCCTTTCTTTGAGTTCCAAGTATAAATGAAAGGTTTTTCTTAGCTTATCGTAATAAGCGTCGTGTAATGGACCACAGCTCCAATATAATTGTTTGAATGGACTGGGAACACTTTTTGTGCGGATCCCGGATGTGAATGGTGTAATCGATGGTCTGTGTATATGACCGGTGTTCCTTCCCTCCCTACCGCGGACATCTCCCCTCGTTACAACTATCATACCGTCTCGCAGGCCCCTGACCGTCAGCCTCTCCATGACCCTAACCCGCATTTGCTAATGGCGCTGCACTCCCCACCGGTATTTAAGGGATTATCGGTGACAATCTCCCACTCAAAACGGATCAATTGTACAGTTCCCCAATATTTGTTTGTATCTTTATACTCCTCTTTTATTGTCTACAAGTTGTTGATATTAACATAGATCCCTTACGTTATAAACTTATTCTCTCCTGCTATCTATACATGTGTGCGTGATGAAGTGCTTAACGGTTCTGCCGACGTTATATGGCTAAAGCTGGTCCTAGTGATATACTCCACAGTGTGTGCTATCCTCGACATCCTCGGATGCTACAGTCGTCTTAGGCATTCCCTCAACAATTTCGCGCGTGTCCTTCGAATTCGGTTTAAAATTTTCAACCTCCGAGGAATTTACTCCTTTCGAGATTTCGGTCTACTGGTTACTCTTGCGCACTTTATTTATTAAGCTTTGGACTCTATTCTACATACTCTTCATACTCATAAGCCTACTGCAAGACAGCGGCGGAAACGACCGAAATCCTCCACCTGCGCGAACTTCTCGTCAGCAGCTCTACGAGATCTTCCAGTGTACAAAGGGCTGATTCATGATATTTTATTCATAAAGTTGATCTCGCTAAAAACTTCAGCCCATAACTTTAGCACCCTTTTTCGTTTTCGCGATCTATCATGGAAGTCAAAAATATACCCTTCGGGAACCGTGCAGAATACGCGGCACCGCCGTGGTTCAAACCAGGGCACCAATATGTGGGAAAAGACGGTGATAGCACTGAGCTGTCACCGGACAACTAAATTGCTTATTTAAATTTAAATGATGAAATAAACGCTGGTCATAATACGAATGAATTCACTTCAGGATATGTTTTCTGAAAGTCGCTCATGTTAAACGGGCCAAGAGTTTAATAAAATTGTTGGATGTCAATTACGAGGACAAAGCGTGTGCAACATGCTTTAAACTTCCTCAAAAAATTCGGAGATTGAAAAGGATATGCAGGGACTGAAGATGGAGATAGAGAAGTTGAAGAAACTTCCTCGCATTTTACCCGGAGAGAACAAATTGGCGATGACGGAGACTGTGCAAGACAAAAGAACCTACGCAAAAAACAGTTTTCTCAGACGTAACAACCAATGAGAAAGAAGATGTTGTGATAACGAGCTCGGCATAATCGACAACGAATATCCGGCATAGCCAAAGGACAACCGGCAGGGGTGTCAGAAAATAAAGAAGCGTCGCAGTACATCCAAGAAAGACAGACGAAGCCAGAACGTTAATATGAGCGGGCCGAATTTAGGCATTCTGCAGGCAAAAACTGCGTCGGCGAAAGTTGCAACTAACCAAGAATCCGCATCAAGGAAAACAAAGCGTTCGCTGTGTCCCAAAAAACCCCCTGAACACAGAAGTCGACTGAAATCTAAGTGATAATAATCTAATTCCTGAAAAAAGAAACAACCACAGAGGCCTCAAGTGGATCGTAGTTAATGCATATTTCTCAAAGGCATGACTGAATATACATCTGACACCCCAAAAACAAGAATACAGGATGACATGGAGCTATTCCAGAGCTATCTTTAATGTCTATTAAAGGAGGACGAGAAGGTAATTGTTCAGAATGGTTCAATTAAGAGACTCAAATGATGAGTCCAGCCAACCAAGACCCATGAAGCTTGTCCTACAGAATGAGTTAGAAACCCAGCTTTTGCTGAGCAGGAAACCTATGCTTCGAAGCTCCAACAACGCTTTTTTTCAGCCAGATTGTTCACTTGCGGAGAGGAAAAAAAGAAGAGGGCTCAAAGTAGAACCACTCAAGCGATCCAAACTGGGCAAAAGAAATATAACAACCTGTAATGGAGAAATTATACAAATCCAGAGGTAATTTCTCTGGAGAAGGCCCATAACACTGGGTATGGAGGGCAGTCAGATCACAATAAAATAACCCTCAGTGCAACAAATCTCAGTTAATACATTAACCTCCAGTTCGAGCAAAAAGCAGTAGCCTCCTACTCAGACAGTCGACAGCATAAGACACACGACCATTCTAACAACCCCGAACCAAATATTGTTCGAAAATCTGTCCAGGCAAAGCTCCGTTTTCTTTATAAAAACGCACAAAGTTTGTTCCAGAAACTAGATGAACTGATAGGATGGATATCCTATGTGTATCCGGATATCATTTCCATTACAGAAACTTGGTTGCAGGCAGAAATATTGGATAGCGAAATTTCCATCGATGGATATCAACTCTTCCGTCGAGACAGACTGCATAAAAAAGGTGGGAGAATAGCAATTTACGTCAGCAGAGCAATCCTATAATCTGAACACAGAACTGTTTACCATTACGACTGCCAAGCAGTTTGGATAAAGCTAAAGAGGCATGGAGAACAAAATCTGAATTTCTTGACTCTTTACAGACCGCCAAATCAAACTCCGGAAATTGACTAGATAATGTTCGAAATAAATAAAGATGCATCTCAAACTCAAGACACAGTTATCGCCGGAGATTTTAATGCACAATTGATTGACTGGAACACATTAACCGTAAAGGTTCGCGGCATTCCTTTAGCTTAAGACTATTAACGCTCACGATGAATTTCTTTCTCGTAAAGAATGTTGGATTTCCAACGACGGTTAAAGAGGCTCAAATGGCGAATTGCCTAAACCTCGTTCTTTCAAAGGACCCAATTTATGTGGATGAATTTAGGTCACTCGCGCCGCTTGGTAAAAATGGCCATGTCATGCTGCTGAGGGAATACTGTTTGTACACCGAGCAAACGGAGACTCCTGATGTTCGGTGAAATTACCGGCGCGAAAATTTCTCCGCGATGTGGGATGACTTATTGGCACTAAATTGGCAAAACATTCTTACCGGAAATCTGGATGTCGATTGGACCACTCTCAAGGACATCATAAACGACGATATGCACCGCAAATGCCCTATTAAAAAAGCACAAAAGACAATCCGCGCTGTTTGGTTAACGTGAGTTTTAAAAAAGACAACTAAACCGAAATTATAAACTCTGGAGAAGGTATGTAGAAACAACGCAACCCATGCATTACGAAAAATTTCGACGGAAGTGGAACGAAATAAGGTTAATTATTCGCAGATCACAGAAAAAGTATGAGGCTGAAATTATAGAACGGGGCGTCGATAAGCTAAAAGTGCTTTTTAGCTACATAGATAGTCGGTTGAAGAAGAAGGAGACGGGGGCAATGTTGATAGATGAAAACAACGAGGACATTAATGGAAATCAAGATATGGCAGGCCACCTAAGTCAGTTTTTCACATCCATTTTTACAGATGAAGCGCATTTTATCCAAACAGACTTTTATACAAGTAGGAACGATGCCATCATTGAGGACCTCGAATTCACAGAAGAAGATGTGAAGAAGGAACTTCTTGCACTAAACGACGCCAAGTCTCCGGGTCCTGATCAAATACCAGCAAAAGTACTAAAGGAGCTTACTAGCGAACTCTCTAGACCACTCTCGTGTATTTTTCAGTCGTCCTTCGATTGAGGCATCCTCCTCTCTGATTGAAATCAGCAAATATATACCCTATTCACAAGGATGGATCCAGAACCAGCGCTAACATATATTGACCAGTGAGCCTAACATGCATTTGTTGCAAAGTGATGGAAAGGATCATCAAAAAGGCCGGCATGTAGTTTTTCGAAGAAAAAACTTTCTTGACAGTACCCAACATGGATTTCGACGAAACTGCTACTGTTTGACCAATATGCTCTATTCAATGGAACAGGGGTCCAGGTTATTAGATGAGGACACCAGCGTTGATATCGTCTTGGTCGACTTCAAAAAAGCCTTTGATAGTGTTCATTACCGCAGGTTACTCTAAAAAGTCCGAGAATCCGGAATAAGGGGGAATTTACTCAATTGGATAGGAAACATCTTGATAGGTCGATCCCAGTCCGTGTGCATTGGCAATGCGAACTCAATTACCGTGGCGGTTGTGAGTGGTGTAACTCAGGGCTTCGCTCTTGGGCAATTATTTTTAGTCTATGTCAATGATTTCATGAATGGATTGGACAGCACGGGAGTCATGTTTGCAGTCGACATCAAGATATGGCAACCAATCCGATGCACTACTGTTGAACAAACTTTACAAGAAGGACTTAACCGCATATCTGAATGATTCGATAAATGGCTGATGAAGTTCAACTTTGAGAAATGTGTCGCACTGCGGCTCAAACGAAGAAAGCGAGCACGATGGGTGACTCCCACCAATACTTACTTGAAAGAAAGTGCCTGCCAAATGTATCCGAACAATAGGACATATGAATCATCATTTTGTCTTCCCTAAAGCCCTCCGATCAATGTGTCAGGATGGCCAATAAGGCGTCAAATGTCCTGCTTGCCATTAAAAGAACTTTCGTAGATATCGGTAAGGAAATATTTGGAAAAATATACGGGACTTTTATTCGTTTACACCTGGAATTTGGAGTTCAAGCGTGGCAACCATGGCTGAAAAAAGATTACAAACTGCTGGAAGGGGTTCTAATGAGGGCAACAAAATTTGTGAAGAGTCTAAAGTCTTCATAATAAATGCAGACTTGACACTCTTAAACATTTCCCTCTTGAGTACAGGCATATTTGAGGCGATCTCATGCAGACATACCGGCTCGTAAGGAGTCAGGACTGTGCTCTACACTTCGAAGACTTTTTTTCCTTGGCCACAACAAATAACCTGCGTGGTAATTCTCTCAAACTTCAAGAAACCTTATGTCACCTGCATGTTCGTCGCAACTCGTTTTCGCATCGAGTTGTCTGTGCCTGGAACGGATATCCAATGGACGTCATACGGGCGGACACGATAAGCACATTCAAACATAAATCGAATTCATATTTGCTTTAAAAATATCGTTAATTCTTACAGGAAAGCACTACTGTATCACATCAAAGCTTTGCACATACATACAGATAACGGTAATATCTATTATTTGATATAGATCCCAGTGTATAAAAACTATTTTCTTTCTATGTGAAAATGTTACTCACTACTTTATAGAAACACATATTTTAACTTGAATATCTTCGATGAGATTCATCCCACCTGGATGTTCATCGCCATGGGTTAGCCACACGGAGAACGTGCGAGTGACCAATGGTCCTGGTGACAATTTCGGCGAGCCAAGTACCCAAGAGCTCGCATGGAGGATGAAATGTGGCCATCAGCAATTCGACTACAGGTCATCATCGCACCACATACACCCACGTGCGATGAGAGTGTGAACCAATAATCTTGACAAGCACGCTGCCACACAGCAACGGCATGGAAACAGCTGGCTTGTCAGACAATTACTACACCAGGTGCAACTATCTGCGATGCACTTGGCAGCTGCCCATTGTGATAGGCATGTAGTGGCCTAGCAATTACATCCTATAGAAAAACGCTGTCTCCGATGACGGATTCAAGTGGGAATCCGAACCGTCAGCCTAATACAGCTCTTTTTCGTGTGATCGTGCCTACTTCTTCGCGACTATTTCCTGGAACTCATCTCTTCGCTTCTACTAACAAGCTTGAATTTAAGTATAACGGCCAATGGGGTTCAACATTTTTCGGCCAGTTAGAAAAGTTTCTAAAAATGAAAAATATCATTTCTTAAACAATAAAAATTTGAAGATTTACTTTGCTACCAAACGCGTAGAAGGAACCATATCTTTAAGAATGTTTTCTGTAAAATATACTTGAATTTATCAGGGCACTTAAAATCAAGGAGAGAATGTTTACTACTGAAGTAGCCCAATTTTACACGGTGTGTTTTTTGCCGGCAGTCAGAAAGAAGCTCGTTCAAATTTCAGCATGGTAATCAGTATAACAGGGTACTCGATTTGGAGAGCTGTCGTGGTCGAAAAAAGTCCTGAGAAAGCCTGAAGAGCCGTTAGAGACTGGATTGGACTGTTAGACTGTGAAGACCAAGCCAAGATTTCCGGCAGGATGCTCGATTTGAAGAACTGTCATGGTCAAACAATGAGGGTATCAAAGGAACCTAGACGAACGATTCAATTAAATTATTCAATAATTTGACTCAATTAATTTCTGTGGACTGTTTGATTCAGTGTAAAGACTCGATTGAAATTGGTCTTTTTGCTGGCACCAACTTATTATTTTTTATAATGCTACTTTACTCTTAAAGTAAAGTTTAAAACCGAGGTTATTTAGTCCCCACCTCGGTGCAAATTCCCTACTCACATTCAATCAACCGCCTGCATATCATTCTAATTTACCTGTTACGTGTGTGTGTGTGTTTAAAGTATTCAATTCAATTCAATTCAATTTATTGAGGGAAATAGGCATGGGCCTTTGAGTACCCTTTACTCATTGGTTGTGTCTATTGCCCGCCTAATACCAGTGAGGATTTCGATCTTCGTCTCTCACAAGCATTCCATGCCGCAGTTGACTTAAATTTTAAGTATTGCTTAATTGCAGGTGATTTCAACCTTCCTGACATTCGCTGGTTTCCGGTCCCCTCCGGCCCCAGAAAGTTCGAGGACTTTCTCGAGGCCGAAGATATTGGCATGTGGACCCAGGTTGTTGACTTCCCTACCCGAGGATCAAGCATACTTGATCTAATCTTCTGCAGAGGTTGCCTGCCTTTTGACAGTGTCATCATTAGGCCCACTTGGGAGCTCAGACCATGATATCGTTGTTTCTACACTACAACTCGAAACCGATGAAACGCCTTCCAAGAAATATAGCTTTTTCTTTGATTTTCGATTAGCGCTTTCAACAGAATTATTGATAAATCTTAACTCCCACGACTGGACTAATTTCTTTATGTGTCAGGATGGGAACACCTGTACCGGTATGCTTTACCAAGTTTTAGATCCACTTATTTCTCGTTTTGTTCCCCGTAAGAAATTAATTAATGTCGCGGATGAGGTTTATCTCCCTTTATCTTTTCGCCGTAGGTTGCGTAATCTCTCGTCGATTCCATTTTGCAAAACGACATTTCCGTTCTGCCCTTGATTCACCGTATTTTTGAGCAGGCAAAGAGGCTAACCGAAGAAAAACGGCTAGCTGAAGAGGTCAAATATGTCGAAAACCGTTCGTTAAATGTAGCGAAACTTTTTTCACGCGCAATTAGAACCCATAGTAAAACATGGCACCCCGTACTACTGGATTCCATTGGCAATCCTGTAGTTGATGACAAATTGACGGCTGATAGTTTTAACGTTTTCTTGTCCAGAACATTTATTGAAAATTCAACCGCTCCCCCTCCGCCCATCCAGGTTTGGACCGGTGCCGTCCTCGAGACCATAACTTTTACCCTCTGGGACGTAACCGTAGCTATTCGACGTTTTCGTCAATCTTATAGTCCTGGACCAGATGGCGTACCGATCAGTATTATAAAGGCGGATGCTAATGATATTTTTCCGTCACTTCTATGTAAGATATTTAATCTAGCTCTTGAAAGTGAAACCTTTCCCAGTGTATGGAAGGAATCGCATATTCTACTTATCCCCAAACGTGGCCAATCTACGTCATTTGACGATTTTAGGCCAATCAACACACTGTCCGCAGCTTCGAAAATCCTGGAGACCTTGATCAAAGATAAGATGATGTGTCATTTAACTGAGAATAACCTATTGAGTGCAGCCCAGCATGGGTTCCTCAAAACTAGGTCTTGTGACACATGTCAGCTCTCTTTCTTTGATCATGTTCTACAATCTAGGGATAATGGCTTTGCACTTTACATTGTCTATTTCGATTTCACCAAGGCCTTCGATCGTGTTGACCATGCTCTTCTTCTCCTGAAACTCTCATCTTTCGGCATATGTGGTAAACTTCTGAGCTTGATATCTTCTTACCTGAGCTCTCGTACACAACATGCTAAGATCTCCAATGCTATCTTAAACTCGGCACGTGTGAGGAGTGGAGTTATTCAGGGTAGTGTGCTAGGCCCGCTTTTATTTTGCCTTTTTGTCAATGATGTGCCAGGTTTATTTCGAAATGGTAGGCCCTTTATGTATGCCAACGATTTAAAAGTTGCCTATCGATACAAGCCGGCAGATCGCGACACCGTGCTTGATCTATTAAAAAATGATCTCGAGGCCTTTGCCCAGTGGTGCTGCACATGGCGCCTTTCCCTTTCTTGGCACAAATGTTCCGTTATGGTTGTCGGTGACAACCATCAGCCTCATCTAAGCATAGATGGCCACGATATAAATGTACCTGGCGTTGTTAAGGACCTGGGCATATCATATTCCAACGGTCTCAATCTTTCAGAGCATTGCGCCCTGATTGTCTCCAAAGCACGCAGAACTGCCGGGTTTATCCTCCAAAATTTTAAAACTATTGATATTAAACTTCGCCTTTATAAAATGTACGTTAGACCTGGCCTGGAATACTGCTCGTTTCTATTTAGCCTTCTGCGCGCTAGCGAACGGAAGAAAATAGAATCGGTCCAACACTTCTTCACGAAAATAATTTTATCGTTGGAGCACCGTTATCTGTCGTATCAAGAACGCTGTGGCCTTGTTAACATTGATCCCTTATGGTTTCGCCGAGTGCAGAAGGGACTATTTTTGCTGTTCAAGCTTTTAAATAATCGTAAATTTAATCCCCTTATCACTGTGAGGCAGCTTGACCATCCTCGGCGCAGCAGTCATCGCAATGTCTTTTTATTTCTTCCATTAGCTCGCACAGTTAAGTATCGACGGTTCTTTTCGGTAAACGCCATGGCCATGTGGAATAAACTTCCCCAGAATATAAAAGTCCAACGGAGTTATTCTTTGTTTAAGATTAC
Organism: Schistocephalus solidus; assembly: GCA_017591395.1. Taxonomy (NCBI): domain Eukaryota; kingdom Metazoa; phylum Platyhelminthes; class Cestoda; order Diphyllobothriidea; family Diphyllobothriidae; genus Schistocephalus; species Schistocephalus solidus. Next base: position 31,945 of record WEDG01003349.1, on the reverse strand, counting down.
CATTACTAGTTTTTTGCATTCAGAACAGTTTCCAAGAATTGTGGGCGCCGACACGGTAGAATCTGTTTTCCTGTTCGACGGAGTGCGCGGCATCTGAACTCGATCCCAGGTGTTACCTTGAGGGATACGGCACCGTCTCTGCAGTCTGCATCCGTTGACTTCTTCGGCAGACAGTGAGCGACCGTACACGGATGCTTTCTTGCCTGAGGCAGAATCCCGGTTCCTAGCAAAGACAGAGAGACTGCATACAGACTGCAATTGTGTTAGCCCTTCCCTGATCTGAATTGCTATCATCCCTTACAGGCGGCAGTTTTTTCCCCTGAATAACATGAAAATAGGAAAAACACTTATAATGATATATATTCAGGAGTTTTTTCACTGCCAGCCTCTACCCACTGAATATTTCATCTGACAATGCCTGTATGAAATACAACTATTATTATTATTAAGTGCGGTATACAGAGAAACCAAGTGGGTTGCAAAGGTACAAAAGGCGGTCATAAAATATGACAAGTGGTGCACGATTCTCGAGTGTTAAGATAAATTCCTCATCACTCAGGCTCGTTTTGGAACATAAAACTGTCAAGGTTCCTTTTAAAGCTTTCCAGCGATGATGACATCACAACGTCTTCAGGGAGGGCATTCCATGGTTTAACCACTCTGACAGAGAAGGAGAACTTGCGCACATCTAGTCTCGCCTGCTGGACACGCAGTTTCAATGGGTGACCTCGGAGATGGGTTGTGGCGGCAAATTCAAAGATGTCCGATAATTCGAGGCAACAATCCAATCCCTTCACAATGCGGAATGTCTGCAGGAGATCACCACGCATTTGCCTATAACTCAAAGGGAACAGATTAAGATTCATTATGCGGGTTGGATATGGCAAGGAGCTTTGACTTCTAACCATTTTGGTGGCTTTCCTCTGTACTCTTTCAAAACATTTCTGATCTTGAACTGTCCAGGGTTTCCAGGCTTGCATAGCATATTCCAAATGCGGCCTAATGAATCTTCAAAAGTCTAAGCGAAGAGATCTTAATCGAAATACAAAAAAGGCTCGTTTGATGGCATGCAACACCGCAATTGCGATCTTCGCCACTTTTGAGCAGTGAGACGATGGTTTTAAGGTGGTGGTCGTCAGCACACCAAGGTCATTTTGGGTTTCCACGTCTTTTAGGCTTCACAGTTGAGAAAGTAACTTCTACTTTTGGCAGATCCAGATGGGTTGCCTAAGCGAATTATTGTACACTTATCGACGTTGAACCGCAGAAGCCAATGATTCGACCACTCCTCCAACCGAGGGAGGTTGATCTGCAGTTTATCTTCGTCAGCAGGGCTCTGGATTACATTCCAGATTTTAATGTCATCGGCAAACATTGCTGCTTCACAGTCGAGATTCCTGACACAATCGTTCACGTATATTAAAAACAGTATTGGCCCTAATACTGAACCCTGAGGAACCCCACTCTCGACCGCAGCAGAACTTGACCTCTCTTGGCCGATGCACACAACCTGGTGCCGACCCACGAGGAAGTTTTCGATCCACTTGAGGAGGTTACCTCTGATTCCAATTCTTTCTAGCTTGTGCGCAGTCTCTCGTGCGGCACAGTATTGAAGGCCTTTTGAAAGTCCGTGAAGGTAATGTGAACCGCGTGTCTATCTTCAAGTGCTTGGATCCACCGCTGGAGCGAATACAGCAAATTCGTTGTGCATGATCTTCCTTTTCTGAACCCGTGTTGACAGCTTGATAACAAATTATGAGTCTCTAGGAATTTCACCAATTCGCTCTTGATGATCCTTTCCATAAGCTTGCCAAGGATGCATGTCAAGCTTATGGGCCTGTAGTTTGTCACTGACGCTCAGCTACCGCTTTTGTACAAGGGAGTTATATGTGCCAGCTTCCAATCGAAAGGAAGTGTTTCGGAGTCAAATAACTTTTGAAAGAGCACAGACAGAGGTGCGGAAAGTTCATTGGCAAGTTCTTTCAGAAGCTTGGGTGGAAGCTCATCTGGTCCAGGGGATTTCGACTCTTTTAGTTCCTTTTGGATCAGAAATTCTGAGAATAGTATGTGGCTAATGCTTGCAGTCGGCGGGTTATCCACTGAGGGACGAAGGAACCTTGCCTCGTTTGTGAAGACTGAGCGGTAGAACTGTGAAAAGTACTCAGCTTTTTCCCTGTTTTCAGAAATTTCGACGCCCACGGCAGTCTTAATCAGCGATATTTGATGTTTATTCCTTGTACATCTACGGAGGTAACTGTAGACTAACTTGGGATTCTGCATTGCCTTTTGCAGCAAAGTCTTCTCAAATTCTCTTCGCGTCTTAAGAATAAGGCTTATCATTTTGTTTCTCTGTGTTTTATACTTATTAAAATAGGCGACTTGATTAGACTCGCAATATTTTCTCCACAACTTGTGCTTCCTGTTTATTTCCCTTTTTAATTTGCTGTCTAGCCACCCAGGACGCTTGCTGTAATGGACACTCGTTAGTAGAAAGTGGTTGTCCATAAGTTGCTGAATAAAATTCCGGAAGGACTCCCAATCTTCGTTCACGGTGCTCGAAAACATTGAGGTCCAGTTGATATCTGTTAAATCTGCTCGCATCTGATGAAAGTTTCCACGCCAAACGTTACGCCGTTTTTCCTCTATAGCAGGCGCAACGGAGAATAAGAAGTAGTCCCACATAAGCACCACATGATCGCTACGACCGAGCGGAGGCATTGAAATAATCTCGTCAATGCTGCCTGATGTTTTCGTGAAAACCAGGTCGAGACAGTAAGCCCTTTGTCCTTCACGTGTTCTGGTGGGGAAAGGGACATGTTATGTGAGGAGTGCCTTTAAGGTCTTTTGCAGAAAAACATAATCAAAAGTCGATTTCGGACATGATGATTGAACAGTGCTCCAGTTAATTCCTGGTGCGTTGAAGTCACCCATAATCCTGACATTAGGTCGACTGGATGACGTCGTGCAAAATCGACTGTGATCGGCCTTCGAGCGACTTGAATAAAATATATGGAAATTTATTTCAGGCATTTTCATACAATTTCTCGAAGACCAACTTAAAAAAGCCAGCGTAAATTGAATTATCAGCAAGAATGGGCGATTGTTTAACTGTATCAAATCTTGGTGAATCAGTTTACTCTAACGTGAATGAATATTGAAAGTATCATAAATAAACATAATTTGGATTAATCCGATTAGGCTTAGTGAAATTTATTTAAAAAGTCCAATATCATGTTTTTTTTGACCTAATTGCCTTTTTATGCAGGAAGCAATGTTTTTATCACAACTTATACTTTGACTATTTTTCTGAGTTTCGTAAATTTCGATCAATTATGATTTGATCGAGATTTCTATTGACATATTTCGACGGAAATCTCTATCGAGTCGTTAATATAACGCGAACAGAAGTTTTGTATGACAAAAAATGTGAACATATGTATAAAGGTGGCATGTCTCTATATAAAGGAAGTAAATACAAGCGAAATTGATTGCTCTTAGTTGCGCTATCGACCAGATGACCATTATCTGTCGATAAAATGAAAGCATATTTAAGGTTTAAAGTCAAATATTTTAGTGTTCTCCAGCCAAAAGAAAAAATTATAGAATTTCCTCATATATTTATAGTGAGTTAATTTAGCAATCAAATCTTCGGATTCAATTGCATACGCAGAATGCAAAAATGCTTAGTAGCAACCAAAAATGTCACCTAGATCTTAGTTTTTTCGCAACATGTTCGCCAAAGCTGTTGGGTTATTCAAAAATTTATAGACGTCAGCCTACTATCAACAGGTCAACAGTTATCATCCGTTTCTGCGGGACAAAATGAACTGCTTCTAATCGGAACTGCAATACCTACTGTGAACATTTTGCTACCTTGAGCGTTAATCTTGCTTCTCGTCGTGATAAGCATACATCGTTTATGGTGTAGAGGTTTTAGCAAACTTTTTAGAACGTTTGATCAAACCTGAATCTGCTATTGAAGCCATCTGTACGAATGCGTTCTTGTCATGCTTAAGTAAATTCGACTTCAGATGCCTCTTACAAAAGCTTATAAAATACCACAGGGTTGAGATGTAGACTTTCCGCAATTTATAGGATATAAATTGTCAACCCTCCACCATTCTGTAAAAGGCTGTAAAAGGTCTTAGCAAATGCAACTATTCCTGGGCTTTGTTTGATTTATCAGCAGTAAATACAGATATTTTATGATATTATCCCCAAGTATTTGGCCATTTTTTCATTCTTTTTATGGTAAAAAGGAACAATATGCATAATGCTTCCCTGATGATTGCCAAATTATACTCTTCCCGCTTTGTTTGGCTATTTATCTTAAACCGAATAAATGTTTGTCCGAGCAGTACAGGTTAACATTTTTAGTGTGTGTGAAAAAATACAAAGCATTCTAGTATTAATGGACAATTTTTGCACACGTTAGTCGCATGATTGTCCTGATAATTTGAAATTATTTTGATAATGTCAGCTGAACAGGGTAACTCATTGCATTCTTCGACACATTAATAAAAATTTAAAAATTACTGTTACCCATAATAGAATTATCTACAAACTAAATAACAAACTGCCATAATAAAACATATCTGAAATTGTTAAGATAGAAAAAAACCGTAAAAAAAGCATTTGTGGCTGCCTTTTTGTACATTAAATACTATAATATTATGAAAAATGTGTTTTCTAATTTTTAATAAATCTTTATTTGATTATGCTCTTACCTGCAAACTTCCCTTTTCTAGACGCTCACTGTTACGAAATGTTTACTAACAAAAGGTTTGTTCGAAGTATTATCTTGTCTTTTTGTAGCGTTCGCTAAATTTATAAACATTCTATTTACAATTTTTTAGACAAACTGCGAAGATTAATTTTATTTTAAGCCATTTATATTCGGGTTTAGGGCGATTTTTCTTCGGGTTTAACATTAATTTTCTTATTTGGATAAATTTCACGGAAAAAATTGGTTCTTGTTGGAGCTGTCAATATGGACCTAAAAAATTACATAATGATGAAAAAAAGTTAATGTGTACTTGATCCGTTACGAATGGTTTGTATCGTCTACATTAAGAGTGCAGAATTTCATTTAACTTACCATATTTGATATTTTTTACATTTGCCTAAAGCAGCACAACGTTTTCTTACTTCGAAATTCAAGGCAGAGCAATTATGACTGAAAAATGCTTTCGCTTAACCTCAGTTGTGTTCACAAACTCAAAAATAGATATAAACTACAGCTAAACCTAAATCTACACATTTAACATAAGAAAGCACTACATTTGTGCATCTCAAGAGACATTTTCAAAAATCTGCTATATCAAAAAATCTTTCGCACGCTTACCCATGCTTGTCCTTCAAGTTGAATTTTCTGATATAACATATACCCGTATTAAAATTTATTTTAAATTTTCGGATACTTAAAACTTTTCTATTTTTGAATAATAATCACTGCACGTAGTAAAATTGGTCAAATTCTCTGTGCTAATTTTAGGACGGAAAGTAGCTCTATAAAAATGACGGATGATGCAGTTTATCTCATCAAGGAACTGGGACAACCCCTGAGGGAGGCTTTAACGGAGGTTGTTATAAGAAAACCTCGAGATCTATTGAGTTTATCGCCAATTTTCTTCAGCGTGTGGTTTGAAACAAGAGAATATGAGAAAAAAAGTCAGTTTACGAAGCACCACACTCTCGAATTTGTCTTTATATGCACCAGAAATTTCATAACAAAGGATGATTTTGGCCATTATTTATTGGCCCTGATTGCTAGTTCAAAGAAGTCGAAAGTGTATGGTTGAAAATCTGTTTGTTTTGTTCTGCAGGCGGAGGAAGATTTTCAACTGGAAAAAGAGATTGAAGGGAACTGGCAGAGAAGCGTGCCGCGCCCTTCGACTTGGCACAGAGCGTAAGATGATCGAAGCGAAATTATGGCCAAGGTTTGAAAAATTCGTGGTAGAACAGTTTTCCGTAAAAGCCGGTTCATATGCTACCAGATTATTTAAGTAGCCTTGTTATACTGATTACCATGCCGAAATTTGAACGAGCTTCTTTCCTGACTGCCGACACACACTTTCATGTGTAGTATGGCTGCTCCAGTAGTAAACATTCTCCTCTTGGTGCAGTGCCCTGATAAATTCAAGTATATTTTACAGAAAACATTCTTAAAAGATATATGGTTCCTTCTACGCGTTTGGTAGCAAAGTAAATCTTCAAATTTTATCTTTGAAGAAATGATCTTTTCACTTTTAGAAACGTTTCTAACTGGCCGAAAAATGTTGAACCCCATTGGCCGTTATACTTTAAATTCAAGCTTGTTAGTAGAAGCGAAGAGATGAGTTCCAGGAAATAGTCGCACAGAAGTAGGCACGATCACACGAAAAAGAGCTGTATTAGGCTGACGGTTCCGGATTCTCCGCTTGAATCCGTCATCGGAGACAGCGTTTTCTATAGGAATAGTAATTGCTGCCAGGGCCACTTCCATGCCTCCATCACAACGGTGGCAGCTGCCAAGTGCACTCGCAGATAGTTTGCACCCTGGTGTAGTAATTGTTCGACAAGCCAGCTGTTTCCATGCCGTTGCTGTGTGGCAGCGTGCTTACGTCAAGATTTTTCGGTTCACACTCTCATCGCACGTGGTTAACATGTGGTGCGATGATGACCTGTAGTCGAATTACTGATGGCCACATTTCATCCTCCATGTTGGCTCTTGGGTACTTTGGCTCGCCAAAATTGGCACCAAGGACCATTGGTCACTCGCACGTTCTCCGTGTGGCTAACTACTTCACCAGATAAAGCGCACCGAATACGGAACGAGGCGGGTCGCTGCTCTTGTTGATTTGTTGAGGGTGGGAAAAGCATGACTCAAAGCAGTTCACAGTGGCACGATTGTCACCGCTAGCGAGAATTTCGGCTTTATGAAACTTGATGGTAGTGGCCTGGTCCCAAAGAATGATCCGCGGCTGAGCTGGTGCATCGTTCCTCCTCACTGCTGCTGCGCATGCTAATCGGCTATCTCGCGTTCGGAGTAGCTCTTTAAAGAGCTTCTCGACCCTTTTGCTTTGTCTAAAACTGCACCAGACCCGGTAAAAGACCCCAGATGTTTCTTTACTGCCGCGGCAGTGGAGTCTTTTGACCTCCTGATCTGGCTCTTATAGTTGCCTCCAGCATGTGTACATGCAACTCCATACACCAAGGGGTGAAAGGCTGCTTACGGCTTCCCGCGACATTCTTCACGTACGGTAGAGCTCGCAAAATTTGGGGCCGGTTGAGTTTGGTCTTTCATCTCGTTCGCGTAGGCACTGGCTTTAATGAAGTTGCGCCGGTAGCTATTCACTCTAAACACCCGCCGTCGAAGATGTTGCAGTTACGGCAACCTTTGTCTTCCGGTTCCGCTGCGGTGATCTCTACACGCTGAGTGGTGCCCTTAAGCAACTGGTTTTGTGGCTCATTGGCGGTCGCTGTTGTAACCAGTTATTTTTGTTGTATTTTTCGCCTTCTGAATACTTTTGGTTTTTGACGCACTAGCTTTTGCGGCAGATAAGGACGTCAAGAAGCCTGCTTTCTGGTTGTTTTCTTCTTCCAGTCTAAATTATATGTCCGGAAGAGACGGCATTAAAGGGTATTTCTTTGAATTCCAGCTCCCGATCCCGTTTGATGAAGCGACAAAGGGTGAGTCATCCCGCATGCTGAGCCCACAATTTCGGTCTGTGGTCGAGATAGACCACGGGCTTCCAGCGACCGTCGTGGGACCGCCTCGAGATATGAGTCCAGAAATCGATGATTCCATTCGTGAGCTGGAGAATCGGCCAGGCTGTGTCCTGGGTCTCGCCGTGCGTCCGGTAACGGTGATATTTACCGCGGAGTGCGCAACGTCACATTGATTCTTTCGCGTGCCAGCATTTAATTGCTGGCAGCAGCGACTGGCAGTCCTCAGTGAAAACCTTTTGGCCTTTTTAAGGTAGGCTGTCCCATCCAAGACGATCGTGGGTTATGCCCTTTGTCCGCCGGCTATGATAACGAGGTTTTTGTCGGTCTTGAGTTCCCAAGTGCAGCACGTTCGACCTTCGGATACGCCGCTGCGTGCAGCCTTAAAAGCTCCTTATGACGTCGCAGCTTGGCATGGCATGGCAGCTGCATACTGCAACATCTGTGGCCGGTCAGGACAATTATCACACTCTATGAATTCAAAGCCAGCGCACCGAGCAGGATTTAGTGACCCAACAAATTGCGCGACAGCTCATCAGCTGCATCCTGTCACTGCAAAACAAAAATAAAGAATGAAACGAATACAGGAGTGGAATTCAGTACAGAAAACTTCCGATTGAAAAACAGCAATGTCTGTGGTGCATTGCCGTGGGGCTCAATAATAAAATTATTAACTTGCGTAAAACATTACGAGAAAGATGAGTAGGATAAGGACAAAGTAAGTGAAATATGCTTGACCATCTGAAGCTAAAAACTTAACCGTTCTATACCGCACGCCAACTAAGGAGGCACTGCATACCATTTTGTGGTTCGGACGGGAAACAAGCCAATTGAATTTTGTACCTGAATGTAAAAATATTCTTCAGAGACGCTGCGTACAGGGCATTGCATCATCCGCATTCCGTCACTTTGCTGCTGTATTTTTGAGACCAGAAATATCACGTCGTTTTGCTAGGTCATCTTAATCCTACTTGTCTACATTATTTTGTCACCCTGTATACTTTATATAAACATTTTTAGATTGCAAGGGTGATAAAATGCGTTACAAAAATACTATTGTCGATATATATAATAAGGTTTTTCTTTGCTTTGCCCATGCAACCCTTTCAGGAAGAAAAATCGAATGGATATAATATTGATTAGTGCGTCCAAGAGATACCAACAAAGGTGAGCAGACTGGTTTGGCTATATATAATTTGGTTGTTGCCGTAAAGCAATCCTATCGGATCCCAGGGATTGCGCAAAATCGGAGCTCAAACTTTGACCCATTGGTAACTGTGCATTAAAAATAAAAGGTTCTTTCACACTGTGCCACGGGCATCAACATCCTACTCAGTTACGAGAAAAGATATTAAAATTCGCGGAGGATCATCGTGTATTCATCTGATTGTCTAAATGCATCCATTTTCATTTTATTTGAGGCGCAAAATAGAGAGCTCTGCTAGACAATCGCCTCAGCGATAGAGTAAAATAATTTGATTCGCTCATGACTGATGTCTCTATTCTATCCCCGGTTTCTTCAGGATGATTGCCAGATGCGAAAGGATACTCAAATTGAAAGGCCCGTATTCAACCGTAGTAAAAGGATCATTAATTAACTTTCTTCCATGGATGAGTTGAGTTCCACAACTAGTCAGATAACAAAAATGTTTAATGAAAATAATGGTAAATTTTATCACAAAAGGGTAATATTCTTCTACTGGTCAAAATATCACGCTTGATTAATGAATGATTAGATAATTTTGCAAGTTGCGCGTCTTTTTAGAAAAATGAGCAAAATATTTCTGACGGGATAATGCCGTAGACCTCTGTCCGTGAATCTTTTTGGTTTCATCTACTTTCAGGCCGAGCAAGGTGGCTGGAGTTACGGAGACTCCTACGCCTCAATTGTTCATAAAAACTTGACTAAACCTAACACGGCGGGGTTTCATGCTTTAAACGTTTTTATTAGATTAGGCCTATGAATCCGCTGAATTAGTGGAATCTCGGTATGGCCAAAAATTCTGCTATTCTCAATTAGACAACCCCATAATCCTAGGTCGATTAGGCTAGGGTCCAGAGTCCTAAAGCGTCTAAGCGTCCTAATAGCGTCCTAAACAGTAGGTTATCATATTCCTTTCTATTCCCTGCCAACACGGCCTTCTTCTCGCATTATTAAGGTATTCCTTTCCAACAACCTCTAAAGTGCGCTCTTTTACTGTTTCTTAGGGGCTGCCTGCCTATTTTATAAGTCAGCTCTCCTTTAACAAGTTTTAAACTGTGGTTGGGGGTCACCCGCGCTGTGCCTGGCTTTGCAATCATGAGATCTACTTGTTACAGCTTAAAGAAGACTAACTTGAATCTAAAGAAACCCGTTATATGTTGCCTAAGTCCATGGTAGAAGCCGGATAACCTTAAAACAATTGTCCTATGGCCAGTACGAGACTAACAGAAATCATACGCCCTAATCAAATGAGTTAACCAACACAAGCCTACTATAACGAAATAAGTAGTTAGTTATGTATCGATAGCACTGGGGATTTCCAAAAGCTGTAGTGCACCCAAGAAACTGCACTCATTATTCTATCGACGAGGGCCTCTTAACCAATAGCGAAATGCCACCACAGTTGGATGCTTCAAAAGAGTCTGGAGTAAAATGATTACTCTTTCTTCGGTGAAGTATTTGAATTCTAGGAAACCGGCTCCGAGGAAATCTCCGCATGTCAATGACTCAAAACTGACTCTGAGCTTTTCTCGCTTTTCAAGGAAGCCAAAGCGGAGAGCCGAAGGCAGAAGAAGAGGCGGCCAAAATTGAAGCCGAGAGAATGGCGCTGATTCGGAATCTCAATGACGTCGAAACGCCCGAGGGAGATGGGGAGCCAAAGCTTTCAGAGGATCCTGAGCTGGATGAAGCTGCTCCACAGGAAGAGGACAATGAAAACGTAGATGCTGGTGCGCAAAAACACGTTTTAAAAAACTTTCACAAATACATGCCAATCTCAATTGAAAATAGCATCCTCAAATTGGTGGTTATTTCTCTACTGATTTTGCTATTGCAGGTGAACCTGTTGCGGAGACACAGGTCAACGAGGATGAGGCCCCTGTCGATGAGGAGATCGTGGATGCAATCCCAGTGGCAAACGAGGCAGAAGCCGAAGAGAGTGCGCAGAGTGCTGCAGAAAATGATTTTAATGAGGATGAAGATGTCGATAAGGCTGAATGAATAAAAAATACCAAGTTTTCCTGATACCTGTCAATTATATAATTGTTTTCCATAATAAATCTACCTTGTGGATAATCGTTTCTATGGATAACAGGAGGGAGGCTACATAGTTGAAAGCAGTCGAGTCATCCACAAAAAGGACAAACATGCATTTTCAGTAATTCATCAGTTGTCTATTTCAATTATAGGACCATGGAAAAATGAGTAGTGGACAGGGTTTCTGCACGTGCGTTGAGGGGTTAGTCACACTCTTTGTTGTGACCAGTGGGTCTATTTCAGCCACGTGGAGTGAGCATGTTTGTCATTAGGGGAGATGGGGTGACATACAATCGCCATCTGGAAGCAATCTCTGGCCACGGAAGATGGAGTGCTTGCATCAGCATCATGTGACAGTAAAATGCTGGATTCACTCAGCGTGGGAACGAGGAGTGTGGCTAAGCCCCCAGAAGGCATGCATCATCTCTTGTGTATGACTCATATTTTACTTCGCTATGTAATTGCATTGGTTTGATTCCCTATCTCATGAAGTATCAACCAAAAATTCTGAAAGTGTGTTTTCGATTCAAACAAACCACTAACTAGGGTTGTCGCATTGATTATCACCTGAAGCTTAATCCCAAAATATTTTAGCACAGTCAGGATGCCGGTTTTAGGATCTTCAAAAGCGCAAAATAGAAATATCAAACAAATTTCAACATATAATAAGAGCGCTGGTTTGAACTCCGGCCGATCTGGTATTAAGATGTATGTCCCGTTGTGCCTTGGAGCTCAAATGAAAGCACTCGTAAAGGCAGTTGCATAGCGACTCGTAGTATAGGATGACGAGAGAGACCGGAAATGGCCATTCTGGCTTTTATTAGCCGTCATCAACCAGTTATACCCAATCCCAGGTGTTGATCACCCGAGATTCAAACCGCACGACATTTTGTTCATGGCGTGTAACTGGCCCGTTGTTTTGTCGGTTGCGATCGGGAATACGATGATGTATGCTCAAAACTCTCATGAAGCAACTTTTGCAGGGTAAAGCTTGACTGCACATTTATTTGTCTTCCATTATTGAGAAAAGTGTTTTGATGCATGAACACAGCTCTTCTATTTCGATGACCAGGTTTTTAGGCGATGAACTAAATACTACTTGGACTCCTTTTGGGGACACCCTTGATTAAGTTCAAATTAAGCTTCATTCTTATTGCTACGTAGGTGATTTACTCAAATTTGAATTGTTTGCTGAAACTTCGAGTCCCTTTGGTTTCTGCTTCTAGTTTGACACGACTGAAGGGTGTCTTGAGTTTCTGTAACATTTTCATATTACGCTTGAAAAGTCATATTGTCAAGTATATATATCTCGAAGCATTTCATCATCAGGTTACCTCGATTACATAGGGAATACTGTGAGTCCAGGATAGGGTTTCCAAACGTTTCTGAGTGTTAATCACGCTCCTCCTTCTACTCACCGCAGCCTGCAGGCGGGGTCGGGTTTGTTTATTGGGCTGAGAAAAAGGTGCTGGAGGTGCGTTCGGTGAGCGATGTCCGCAAAGTTAAACACGCGGAGTACTGCATGACTCTCATTGGGGGTTTGGTGCGGCGTTGGCCACAGAGGTTGGAGAACTTGCACCAAACAACTCTAACAGCTTGTGTGTACGATTGTAAAGGTAAATTTAAAATGTCTGATAATACGATGCAAATAAGTCATCACTTGACAAACCTATCTTTTCAGTTACTGAATATCAGGCCACTAAAAGTACATGAAGTACGAAAATATGATCCATGGAACGCGTTTATATATCTTTAACGGTACGTCACACTCCGTTCCCACGAGGCTCGAATGGGAAAGTCGGCGTGTTATGTTCTAAGAGAGAGAGAGAGAGAGAGAGAGAGAGAGTAGAGAGAGAGAGAGAGAGAGAGAGAGAGAGAGAGAGAGGAGAGAGAGAGAGAGAGAGAGAGGAGAGGGAGAGAGAGAGAGAGAGAGAGAGAGAGAGAGAGAGAGAGAGAGAGAGAGAGAGAGAGAGAGAGAGAGAGAGAGAGAGAGAGAGAGGAGAGAGAGAGAGAGAGAGAGAGAGAGGAGAGACACGCTTACCGTAAAGCATCACCAAAATTCTCTCCATAAAAATGTATTAATTTATTAACAGATTATGGAAGAATCAAAGCGGTTAAAAATGGACATCCGATGGGGAGACAGCTCCACTCGCAGTTTCTGCATTTAACTCTTCACGTGGTTGCGTGCTAGAAAACGGAACACTGAGCGCTGACATGCCGATGTACGGCAAAGCAGTATGTCGAACTCCTTGGCGCAACCGGACGGGGAAGACTTCACAACAATGAGGTCAGGAATGAAAGTGATGGACAACATCATCAAGCATCTCACTCAGCAAATTTCTAGACTCGTTTCGAAGTGTTATTTCCTTTATCGTGTTCATTAAAAAGAATATAAGAAGCACCCACAGCAGAAGATAGCCAATCCTTTTTAGGCAAAAGCCAGAAAAATAGCGGGAGAACAATACAAAATCGCCAGATAACAGATTGAGGTGTGTGATAGGAACGTAAAAGTTTGCGAATTTTTAGTAAAAAGAGTACCAAAATGAAGGGAGTATGAAAGGTTGGATGTCATTCGCTTGGGATGGTGGGGAAAGTGGTAGAGCAAGGTTAAATACACAGAGTGCGCAGAACTGTGAGTAGAGGGTCAGGGCGGTGTGCGATCACAGACGCGGCCGGCGCACGGCCAAAGCACGGCAGCTACAACTGGGGCTGTCTTACGCGCATCGATCGGTCCTTGAGCCCATGCGCTTGCGCTCCCCAGACTCAGAACCAACCTATCACACACACCCACACACCGACAGTCACTCCCTCATGGACCAGAAAAAACGCGTAAACAACAAACCGTTGCTGACACGCTCCCTAACCGGCGTTTTGGTCTGCGATACAAGCGAACAGCGACAATAACGACAACCTGTCCTGCGTACCGAATAAATTGCTCCTCATATCTCATGGACTTCTCCTGTAAACGGAAGGAATTTAATACGTGCGGTTAACGTTGAGCTCACATTCTTGACTGCACCAGACCACGTCGGAATCGACGGTCACGCTGTGGTTGCTGCGTCCTGGTTCGAGCTGCAAGGGTGTCTAATTAGGGGATTTAGTGTGCAGGAAGAATCAATTCGAAGCACGTACGAAACATGGGCTCGCACAGGTGCAGGATCATGCCACACCCCGATCTCCCACTCCGTGGGAAAGGCCTGATCTGCATCCGATCTCCCCTCCGGTCTTCTTGACACCGAGCAAAGACGGGTGAGAGTGAAGAGAGAGAGAGTGCGGTAGATGCGGCGCAAGTTTACTATCACTAAAAATTGATTTGCACACAAGTCAGCGTCCCTTCACCTCACTTCTGTAGAGCATACGGTTGACATCGTTGGACGACGACGGTCGAACTGACAACTGACCGGTTCGAACGGTGCTCTGATTGTGGGAGTGGTGGAGAGAGTGAGGTCGACAATTCAGCGCATTTTCCTCACTATAAACAATCTGACACGCTTGAAATTATCACGTTGCGCTTAACGTCGTGGCTCGGAAGATTGACAACGGACGGGATATCTCGGACCACGTGATCAGCCCAGTGCGTGCGTTTGTGCTCAATGGACGACTGGCTGTCTGAGAGTCGGGCTGTAGTGGCACCTTCTTAATGTGCCCTTTATGGCAGTCCCACTCCGTTGGATCCGAGCCAAGTGTGGTGGCACGCCCAAGGGCGGGTACAGCAGCGCCAGTCACCTGCATCTTCTGACGCCTCCAGTCTTCTTGACCCTGTCATGACACCGGGTTCAGGTGGGGAGTAGAAGAGAGTGCGGCAGATGCAGTGCAAGTTAACAATCACTTTAAATTAAATCACGCGCATGTCACCGTACCTGAACAACCCTGCCGTGGAGTGTACGATGGACCTCGTCGATATCGATGGTTGAACTATCGTGGGTGCATTGGGGTGAAGATGGTACTAGTTAGGGCTAGCATCACACAGATAACATTTAGTTGCTTCATTTGTCTCGTAAAGATGCTGAATGCTCCTGTGGCAGTCTCTAACTGGTACCGAACTCTCACTTGTGGCTCCTCAAAGTTGGTTTCTTCCCAGCGACCACACCCCAAGCAACCGTCACGACCGGCGGGCTAAATCAAATGAGGTTCTTCGGTGCACTGTGTGCCTCCACACCCGGTATGTCTGACTAACGAAATTCCCACCTCCCCCTCAAAAAAATTCTACGGTGGGGGCGACAGCACCCCGTAGGCGGCCCAGGCTAACTCGGGTCGTTCTCCCACTAAAACAAAACCGTTATCCATAGTGGAGTTTGGCAGTCGTTTGGGATGTCCAGGCAGCCCTATTTAAGGACAAAACTGTCTGCCTCCTCGTGGAAAAAGGGGCTAGAAAAGGTGTCCTAAACAAATGCTGGTTCTCACGTTTTCTGCAGCCGGCCGCGGCTCGCAGATAGCAAAATACGCGGTCGTAAAACTCAAACAAACAACAGTCCCCCCGTCCCCATACCCCTCACCATACCCTCCAGGCTGCTTGGGTGCGTCCGCTTAGAAAAGCAGCCTGGATTATTTGTTCCCTTTTAGACAATCCTAGGAGAAACCCGCCAGAGCGAAGGATGGCGCTAGTCGCTCGGGAACTGGCGCGCTACAAGGTGCATATTGCTCCTCTCAGTGAGACCCGATTATCTGAGCAGGGTCAGCTGGAGGAGGTGGGTGCCAGCTACACCTTCTGGAGAGGCCGGCTAAAGGCAGAGCGACGCGACGCTGGTGCTGCCTTCGCCATCCGGAACGACATCGTGGGACGTCTGCCCTGTCTGCCGCAGGGTATCAATGATCGCCTGATGAGCCTCCGCCTGCCTCTCCGGAGAGACGTGTTCACCACCAACATCAGCACCTACGCTCCCCCATTGACGAGCACTGATGCGGCGAAGGACAAATTCTAGGAGGACCTGCACGCCCTGCTGGCGACTGTGTCGAAGGTGGACAAGGTAATTGTCCTTGGTGACTTCAACGCCCGCGTCGGGATGGGCCACACTGCCTGGCAGGGAGTGCTGGGTCCTCACGGTCTCGATAGCTGTGATGAGTACGGCCTCCTTCTTCTGCGCACGTGTGCGGACCACCGTCTCCTGCTGACCAACACCTTCTTCCACCTTCTAACGCGGGAGAAGGTCACTTGGATTCACCCTCGGTCGCGGCGCTGGCATCTGCTGGACTATGTTCTCGTCCGGAGGCGAGATCGACAGGACTTGCTGGTAACCAAGGCGATCCGCGATACCGATGGTTGGACAGATCACCGCCTCGTCATCTCCTAGATGAGGCTCCGACTTCAAACCCGACGAAGGCCCCAAAGTAAGCGACTGCCAGGTAAGTTAAATACTCTTTTGTTAAATTTTCCTGCTCACTGTTTTGATTTCAGCCACCAAATAACCCAAAAATTGGAGAACATGCATGCTGCAGATAATAATTCCACTGTGGAAACACGATTGTGTCAACTGGAAAATGTCATCCAGTCCACCACCCTCGAAGTCCTCGGACACACACGCCGTCAACACCAGAACTGGTTTGACGACAATGATGCCGACATCACCAACTTACTGTCGGAGAAGAATGGACTTCACAAAGCCTACATGGACCTTCGGACTGACGCCACCAAAGCAGCCTTCTTCAGATGCCGGCGCCTTATACAGCAACGGCTGCGGGAAATGCAGGATGCTTGGATGATCCGAAAGGATGAGGAAATCCAGGGGTATCCGGACCCTAATGAAATGAAAAACTTTTTCAAAGCCATTAAGGCCAGCTATGGTTCCTGCATCAAGGGGACTGCGCAGCTGCTCAAATCTGACGCCACAACACTGCTGACAGAGAAATCGCAAATTCTGAAGTGCTGGGCCGAGCCGTTAAGAAGTGTCCTTAATTGCTCATCAGCCATCTCCGATGCTGCCATTGACCGGCTCCCTCAAGTGGACACGAACAATGACCTGAATCTACCGCCTTCCCTACCAGAAACCATCCGGGCCATGCAGTAGATTTTCAGCGATAAAGCATCGGGATCCGACGCAATCCCACCGGAAGTCTACAAGCACGGCGGGCCCTGGCTGATGGCAGAACTCACAACACTCTTTCAGGAGATGTGGTGCCAAGGAAAAGTTACTCAGGATTTCAACGACTTGACTATCGTCCATTTCTACAAGCGGAAGAGGAACCGGCAACTCTATGATAATCACAGAGGCATATCGTTGCTCAAATTGCCGGAATATCTTCACCCGTATCCTTCTCAATCGTCTAAACGGTCACCTAGAGCAGGCCCTGCTCGTGGAAAGTTAATGTTGCTTCCGCCGCCACCGCGCAACAACCGACATGATCTTTGCCACCCGCCAGCCACAAAAGAAGTGCCAGGAGACGCAAAACCACCTCTACGCTACCTTCGTGAATCTGACGAAAGCCTTTGACACGGTGAATCGCGACGGACTATGGAAAGTCATGCAGAAATTCGGCTTTTCTGAGTGGTTCACGCTCATGGTGCGTCAGTTTTATGACGGGATGACGGCAAACGTCACTGACAACGGGACGGTATCCGAAGCATTCGCAGTGACCAACGGAGTGAAGCAGGGCTGCGTATTGGCCCCCACCCTGTTCAGTCTCATGTTCTCTGCTATGCTGATGGACGCCTACCGTGATGAGCAGCCTGGGATCCACATCGCCGACAGAACTGACTGACACCTTCTCAACAATCGGCCTATGCAGGCTACAACGCGCGTGTCTGTGGGTACAGTCCATGACTTGCTCTTCGCGGAAGACTGCGCCCACAACACCCTGACGGAGGAGGACATGCGAAGGAGCATGGACCTCTTCGCCGCAGGCTAGGCCAATCGTGGATTAAAAATCAGTACACAGACTCTAAACGTACAACCATAATATTATCCATATCTATTACCTTATTTGTAACAGTAGTCTCCCTGATTTGCATTTTACCGCCCCTGGTAGGCACGACCAAGTGTCCTTTTAAATGGCACTCACATGCCTGTGCCTTTGCTAGCCAAGTTTACATCACAGCGCGCTCTACCGACTTCTTGGGTAGTAGCACTCTGTAAATTCATGACACTATCGCTCTAACTTATAAATAAGTTTATGGATATGGCAACTCTTGGGTGCCGTCCAGCTTCTTAGAACAAATTGTTTCTTCTGACACTTTAGCTTTGTTTTGATTGTATGTTTAGACAGTAGTGCCGAAATTTAGAGTTTTTTAAATAAAAAACCTGTCTCCAAGGGTATAGTAATAGCAAAATTAGAAATAAAACAGCTTTACAGTAAAGAGATTAATGTTTCCTGGCAAGAATATTTAGGTCAAGAACAATCTGTCAGTTATGCATTTTCGAGTGTTTATTCGACAGAGGTATAATTGGCTGCGGCTAATCCGAAGGACAGATCAAAGGTCAATCAGATGCGAGCGCATCGTTCCACTGTGTGGTTCAGTCAGTTGATTAGAGTTAGTTGTACTGATCTCTTAAAAACAGGTGGACATGGGATAGGAGCACGAAACGTTCAACGGCATGAAACTCAATACCTCGCATGTGGGAGTGTCATACTGCGGCAGGTATCAATCGGCCTCATGTACCCTGGTCCAAACTGTATTTCCCCTACGAAGAGCCATGTGCTGGATGCGCTGGACAAACACGGGGGTCAGCTTAAGGCACGGCCGGCGTTATTGAGGATACGCATCTGTAAAGGTACACCATTTTATATTGACGAGTACAGTACGCAATGATAACCCTTAATAGGGTCATTCAGGGCGAGTGCCTGTAACTCTTCAAAATATACAAATATGCTAAATAATCCTACATATGTGGGGGGGGGGATGGCAAAAGTTTACGTAGGTTCGCACCGCGCCAGCAACCTGCCCTCAATCCCACATCAAATCTTTTCGGCTCCTCCATAACGTTGGGCTATGGTGGGTGAGGGGGAAGAGAGTGCGGTAGATGCTGTATACTACTAATGCTACTTGAAACTATGTCACGAGCAAGTCACCTTTCTGCGTTCCACCTTGCTTCGTCTAACTTTAATATTTATATAATTGGTAAGAGTCACGTTATATCGTTGTCTTTTTGCATCATAATTCCGACTGAACCATGCAGAAGGGCTCGGTTCGTTACGATGTTCAGTGCCAACAAGATCGCGCTGAAAAACGTGGCGGTGGTTGCCTCCTTTATATTAAGTCATCCTTTGTACATTTCCGTTTTCCGCTGCGCATTTCATCCTTTTCTGGAAAGGTATGCTTTGCTTCAGTCATCCTCCGCACAATAAAAAAGCGGTAATTGGCTGTGTCTATAATCCTCCGTGTTATTCTGGCAATGAAAGCGAGCTCTGTGAACTATTTGAAAAAGTTGCAGACACCTCAGTTTGATGTCAAAATAATCGTAGGTGATTTTAATCTGCCAGACATTGACTGGAGAAGGCAATTCCTCTCCGCCTAAAACATCAGAAATTGGTCGATACTATTAACTTTTTCAAATATGTCCCAACTGGTCAGATCAGTTACTAGAAATGACAACATTTTAGATTTAATTTTCACAAATGATGTCCACCCTCTCTTTATGAATTTTCCTCATGATCTTTTCACAAGTGATCACGCAAAAATTCACTGTTGTTTTCCAGTCCCCCTTCTTACGAATCCTGAGGGTAAATGCAATAATCTCGACTTTGCTAACACAAACCATGAAATGATAAATAATTTCGTAAGCACTCTAGATTGGCATAGCATATTCTCAATCAACGATCCAAACTTTTTCCGCGAGCTATTGCAGAGCCTCACAGAAAAAATCCAGGCTTTTATCCCGTTTAAGATTTTTAATTCAAATACAGCTTCTTCTACTTTTCCGCATTTTCTCCAGAACAGACTTAAAAAATTACGAAAACAACTTAAAGATTCATCTAAAAGCTCTTTGTCAGTTCATTTGAGGATTGCACAAATATTTTAATTAGCATCGAAAATTAGGCTCGCGAGGGATAAGCGTAGGGAGTCTCGGGCACTAAGTGATGGCAATTCATCCAAATCTGTTGCTCATATCTTCCATGTTCGGTCATCGGCCCTTAATGAAACTAATTGCAAAACAAATCACGGATTTTTGCATAAGCAATCAAATTATCAACTTTTCCCAACACGGCTTCTTACCGGACCGTTCTTGTGAAACCTGCCACATGTCTTTTCTAAATCAACTAACCTCTCTTCGTAATGATCATCTATCTGTAGTAGTTATCTATTTTGATCTTAGTAAGGCATTCGATAAGGTGCCTCATAAACGACTTCTAGCTAAACTAGAAGCTGTAGGATTTCGTAGTCCCCTTACTGACTTTATTAGATCATACCTTAATGATCGAAAGCAAAAGGTTTTAGAAGGGTCCTCGTACTCAAGTGCTACCCCGATTGTTAGTGGTGTCCTTCAAGGTACCGTATTAGGTCCTTTGTTGTTCTTACTGTATATAAATGATATTTCATCGATAGTTAAACATTCTCAATCTTTTATTTATGCTGATGACCTCAAATGCGTGTATTCCTTCTCTAACTCTACGACCGAACGGTGCCTAGAACAAATTCATTCAGACTTAGACGCTCTTTCGGCCTGGAGCTCCACATGGCTAATGGAGTTCTCACCTACTAAGTGTCGCTACATGAGTTTTGGGCCTGTAAGGCTGCCGCAACCTCTTATTTTTGAAGGTTGCCCTATGATTGAATGTTCCTCCATCAAGGACTTGGGTTTAAGCTACACCAATAAATTAGATCTTTCGCCTCATGCCGATAGAATAACGGCCAAAGCTGCTCAGATTTGCGGCTTTATTTCTTATAATTTCTACCTTCCTAAAATTAAATTAAGACTTTATCGTATGTTTGTACTTCCCATTCTTGAATTTTGCTGTCCTTTCTTCGGTTTAATGAACGAATCTAGCCGTTCAAAAATTGAAAATGTCCAAAGACATTTCACAAAAAACTCTTATTTCCGACTCTTTCAACTACTTCCTACTCAACAAGATGCCAGCTAATGAAGCTAAAATTTCTTTGGGTCAGGAGACTTGAAGCAGGCTTTTGTCTCCTTTTCCGACTAAATACTAGTTCAACTCTCCCCAAGCTTTCTGTCATTACCCCCGTTCGTCTTCCTTACAACCTAAGAAATTGTGCTCTAATTATACCTCCCCTGCATCCTCCACGTGTAAACGCTCCCTTATCTTTAATTATAGGTAAAGGTTTCTTTGGAATAACTGGCCAATTGAAATTAGGTCGTCAATTAGTCTATCTGCATTCAAGTGAAGACTGCACATTTATCTTAACACTGATTCTATTAACCTTTTATTTTCCTCATCTTTTCCCAGTAGCTTTCCCCATGACTCGGAGAAAGGACCGTCAAGAATTTAAGTGACCCTCTTGAAACTATATTTTTGCTACCTCGAGTCGCCCATGAACTATGATGTCTCCTTATATCACCATTCATCCAAAC
Organism: Schistocephalus solidus; assembly: GCA_017591395.1. Lineage (NCBI taxonomy): Eukaryota > Metazoa > Platyhelminthes > Cestoda > Diphyllobothriidea > Diphyllobothriidae > Schistocephalus > Schistocephalus solidus. The sequence goes on along the minus strand of WEDG01003349.1, from coordinate 10,534 downwards.
GATGACGTCATTCAGACGTACACATTCGGTGGTCCACAGTCTAAAATGCTGCCGTTTCTTTGGATACTAACCATCATCAGAATTAAATTCTGGATCTTAAGATGCTGAGGACTTCGGTTCATTGACGCATTTTCGTGAGATTTATTTCATACGCCTAAGTGATCAAGAACGAATCACCTCGACGTTTCATTATCTCATTCTGAAATGCTACTACCGTATTACCCTACTCTACCACCTGACCATTTTTTCCTAAGCAGTTTTTTCTCCTACCTTCTATTCAAAAATTAAGGCTTATTGAACTCTGCCTCCATTTTTATGGTAGGAGTTTTTTTCCTTGCCTATTTTTTTCTAGTTCACCATTAATTTTAAAACATCGCTAACTGTTGACATAGCAGGACAAGTTATGTATTTGTATATTTTATCTGCACACATTGTCAAAACTTTATTTCGTTACTAATGTTTGCTTAGACAGTGCCTTGCCGGGGCTAACCAAATATAAATTCTAAATTCTAAATAAATTCTAAACTTATGGAAAGATTGTAGAATGCTAATGAGACGTTAGGTTCCTAGGTCTTTGATCTAGGCTGCTGCTTTACCTGGCTTTGTAAGTCTATTTTGGAAGCTTTCATAGTGGTCATTGTTGCGGGGGAGGACTTGCTTACCATTCCCACTATCCGCAACGCAAATACTATCATCAGTTGCACAACCGTTAGTCGTTGGTGTAGTGCTTCTCTTACTGTTTCCTACGGTGGGAGCGGCCAGGTGTCAACATCAACTACCAAACAGACAAGTGCGCAAAGTGCAGTGCCTGCAATCACGCTCAAGAGTATCGCAGAACAGCATCCATAACCCATTTTTTGCAAATGAATCCGCAGCCAATAAAAAGACGGAGGTGACTACACAAAGGAGTAAATACTTTTCACCCCCGGCTTCGCCTAATTCCTATTGGCCATCAACACGGACAAGACAAGTGTCATGCATCAACCGGTGTCAGACATGATTAGAGAATATCACACGTCAAAGTCAATACAGCTGAATTTGCCAATTTGGAAAAAGTAGCATGCCTAAGTAGTCAAATCCCACGAAATGTCAAAATCAACGATGAACTGGCTAACGGGGTCCAAAAGGCTGGCCAGACATTTCGCTTGCTATAAATCGAAGTCTGGAGTCGTCGAAGATTTAACCTGAAGACCAAACTGAAGATGTACAGGGTGGCTGTTCTGACGACACATCTCTGCAGAACAAAGGTATGGACTGCCTATCCCAACCAAGTCAAAAGTTTAGCTACTTCCACCTTAGCTGTTAATGACAAATAATAAATCTGAAGTGGCCGTAGAGAATTCAGGACGCGGGAGGGCTGTACTGAACTAGAATTTACAGAATTCACGCCAAGCTGAGGCAAATTCAACCGCGCTTGAGCGACTACCTTGTGAGAATGGATAGCAAATGCCTATCTTAGTGACTTTTCTACGACGACATCTTTACGGGTGCTAGCTGACATTTTGGGAAAAACTACACAAAAAGGACACCCTTTAAGGATCCGCAAATCAAGTCAGCCACCTGGGATAGTATCACTGAGGATTGATTGACCTGGAGAAAGCAACGAAAACTGTAGCAGCAATATATGAGGCCAACCAGATCATCGTTGTCAAGCCAAATGAGCGGCTTGATAATCTCAATCGCCTCCGACCACTTAGCTGCCACCCCGCTCCTGCCATCGCGTATGCGTTGTCAGTGGACATTCCATGCACAGATCGGACTCATCGCATATATTTGGACACAATTCAATGAAGACTTTACAACTCTTTATCTTGTCTCCGCAACCACGTCTGCTGCTACACCGGCCACAAACCAAATGAGGCCCATGACGATGACGACAACGACAACCATCCCTTCCACCTCCTGTGAGAGCACTGTCACTATCCCATTGTTGCCTCACACCACCACCATCAACATTCTCACAATCCCCGCGGCGAGGAATATAACTCCTCCTTCTCTCACCACTGGTTAGATCACTCCAGAAATTAGACTTGACAATAGGCAAGCAATTAAAAATAAAGAACCATTAGTAGGTATAATACGACTGCATACTTCCCTGAACTCAGAAATAAGTTCATACAATCTTCTTCAAAGTTAGCAAAACTCAAGAATAATAAATTATTGTTTCTGCTTTTATAATTTATCATTTAAGTATTATTTAGCTGCAGGTATCTTTACGAGAACGAGAAAACCGTTTTTTGTTCTTTTTCTACGTCACTTATTTGATTCTTCCCATGTTTGTCACAATTTTTCCGTTCTATTCCTCATTTCCTAATATATTACCACTGTTGCGCACACTTACCAGTTCACATTGGCTTTCATGTCTACAGATCATTGTTCAAATATTGTTCCTAAGGATGCAAAACTGAAGAAAACTGAAGAAGAAAACTGAAGAAAATTCGCCATGCAACTCCTAGCATCGATATATGGTTATAACTGTTCCGAAGTCTATTTGAGCTGAAGTTTTCTGCAATCGTTTTTGAGAGGTTTTTGACTTCTCAAGTCCTTGAGTGGTTTTAACCTCGACCAATTTCTTGAACTCCACACTATAATAATTATAAACCCATCGTTAACCCACCTTCTAAATACTTGTTTTATTAATGCGATTTCAAGTACCTATAACTTGTGCCTGAAGGTCATATCAATTCCGCTGTTATTGAAATGACGCGCGACACAGTGAAGGTTATTCGTTTGATCAAGGAATATGAATTTTCAAAGGCTGCGAAGCATATGCAACGGATATTGAAAAGAGGTAACCATATGAAATCATAATAGTGAGAGGACGCATAACTATCCTCTAAAAGACCACATAAAATGCAACAGAAAAACCATATTTCTTTAGTTTTAAATGATTCAAATCACCAGTATCACGTTAGGCATTGCTTCATAGATTTCCCTATAAATTTCTTTCATCATGTTTTCTCCTGACGATAATAAGTATTTTAGCATTCATATATAGTTTAATTTTGCACTAGTTCGATTTATCCTTCGCTATCTTGGTTTCTGGTTTAGCATAAAACGAGGAGATTATGTGCGAAAAAGACATCCGAATGCGCTTAAAAGATATAATTTTATACTTTTTCTCTTGCTGTGATTCATATACTGGGTATAACCAGTACATTTCCGAAAAATTATAATAGCTGTCCTTTCAGCCCATAATGCTGGTGAGGGTTTGGAAGGCACCGAAGAGTGCCCAGGAGCGGGTCAATCAATTTAAAGTTTAATAATTTAGCCATGCGCAGCCCAGCTTTTAAAAATATTGACTTATATTGGCTTCTATTTATGAAGCTACTTTTACTCATTCAATTATGAACGATTGTTTGCAGTATTCGCCTGTATGGGCAGGTATGTTTTTGTGCAAGTGAGTTAGTTAAGCAATTTAAACTGACTATTTTAAATTTAATTTTTATTTCTTACTTAAACGTTATTAGTCTAATAATATAACCATCTATTTCAGGCAAACCAAAAGAGGCAAGGCTAGACATGACTGAAGCAAATTGGTAAGCTCATCATTTGATCTACTGCCCTTAAATATGAAGGCATCATCAATAAAGTAAAAAAATGATAAGCTTTTAGACCAGACAACTTGTTATTTCGAAACCGCCCTGCCTTTATCAAGTTTTGTAAACGTTTTTTCGAATGAAATATATATAGATTATACTTCTGTTGCGAGAATGTTTTGATATTTACGTTAATTTTAAAAGCGCGCTTCAACGTTGTTTTTTTTTCCGTATTGTTCATGACAGTGATTTTTTTACAATTTTACAGTGTCAGATCTTGTCAAATCAAAATGCTTCCAATAGACCAGATTAGAGATTTAAAAACTACTATCTTTTAGCTGAATTATAATAAACGCAATCTTATCAATCATTTTTTGAGTGATTAGTTTCTTCAGATGAACAATCCATCAAAAAGCTAGAGACCCTCTCAACGAATGTAGTTATTTTTAAGTTGCCCAAGTCTTAAGTCTATGAAGGCATCTCCTGAAAGTAGCTGAGTTAAGAGGTTGTGAAATACTCTTTCAAGCCTTCGTTTAGGACTGCTCGGTAATAAATATTAGAGTAGTAGAATGACTTGTTGGCGTCTTCCATAGGGCCCACAAAGTTACAGCGTGCTTCTCTCCGCATTCTATGGTTTCTTGGGGAATTATTTATGTGTGATCTTAAGTAAACCTTTAATTTACGCTATCTATTGACTTATTGGTTAATTGGAAATATAATTTTGACAAAGTCATTGATTCACTTCATTCAGGCTTGTTTTGTATGGGTACAGCAAATGCGTTGATGTTCCATTTTCCCTAGAAAAGTTCCTTCTTGGTACTGAAGACATCGTTTAACTAGAATTCGAAAAAATTCAAAATTTATTTTTCTGCACGATTTTAAACCACTAACCGATCGGCTGTCTATATTGTCATTAGGCAAGAACGGATAGTGATGAATACGGCATTTTATTTGCTTGGAAGAAGTATTTAGTAAGAGAGTTTGGGCGTTTATTGGTTGCTTCGATTTTGTTCGTATTTACTTTGAATAAACCGAATCAATATTTATCGCTTGGCATTTTGATTGCTTGCTGTTTGTAGGAATTACTACGTTGGTCGAATATGTGTTTTTAGTTCACATATCTTTGGGTGTATTCTTTAAAATATTGCTCATATTTTGGCAAATTTCCAGGCAAAAAAGGTAAATGCTGGAATTTTATAAGTAGGTTCTTTAGCTTATCAACTGATTTCTTTCAGAATAAAAATACTAGACACTTTGGGATAAATTAAAAATCATAAAAAGCCCTCTTTATAACTCCACTTTCTTAAACCACTGGAATGTCGCATAAAACCATATGCAGTATTTTATTTTGCAGATTTTGTTTAGTTTATACGTCGTTTTATTCTAGGTCTCTTGCAAGCGTTTTCATGCAAATATTTAAACTTCAGTATTTCATAGTTTATTTGGAATAATCAAAACATATTCGAGGTATGTTGACTGGATCTGCTCTAGTGCCTTCAGAGGTAGTAACGGAGCTTTTAATCTTATTGCTTTTCCTTCGTTTTAAGGTAGCCGAGTAAAACAGAAGTAATGATTATTTTCGCCCTGATTTACACTTAAAACTATTTAGCCTGCCATATGAACAGCAGGTTTCACATTAATATATCGAGTATAAAACGATAAATAAGGTTTTTTGAATCTATCCGCAGAGTCGTTTATATTCTTTCTAGTTCAAATGCAGATAAAAGGTTTTGTGAATCAAGAAGGAGAAGGATAGCATAATGTTTGCCCTTCTGTGACAACGACTGATGTAAGTCGTAAGAATTGCTATATTAACGTTCACAAGTGTTCTTAAAAATAACCGCAAGCTTAATGCTTTCAAATCCGGTTTTAAAAATGTTGAAAACAGCTGTCGTGTTCGTTGTGGATATTGAATATTAAGTGGTTTCTCTTACTGACAGCAAATTATATTTATTGTAAGGGTAACAATAACGGCTTTCCAAATGCCTCATACATAAACGGATTCAAATACTGCTTCCGCAGGCGAATGAATACTAAATTGTTGTGCCTATAAATGTTGCAGTAGTGAAAATACCATATAAAATCCTCCTGTTTTTACGCTATAAAAATGTGTACTTGATGCTCGTATAAAGTGCATAATTCGTTAAAATATGTTTTAAACCTTTTTATAATTCAGTTTTACGGAAAAGCTTAAATCAACGTTGTTTACGTTGGCAGACTACAAGCCTGCTTGAACTGGAACTATATTGCTGTACATTGAGTGTAAAACGTTTTGATTCTGCGCTTGCTGAAACATCTGGTCTAAAACTAAGCAGTAAAGGTGTAATTCTCAAAAGATTAGTGATCGTACTGTGCATGAGTACACTCGTCAGTTTTATAAGCATTTTGAGGGTCGTTTTGCAATCTTCCAAGTTCAAATTTTGACAAAATTCGTCTGATCATCCGTTGAGGCATCTTATTATATTTTATTAGAATTTTTTCACGCAGTGCTGCTTTAGACCATGAAATAATATTGAACTAATGCAGAAAGAAAGACTTTTATGGAAAAATGTCAAACTAAGAGAACGTCATGCTTGCACTCACTGGCACTTAAGCTCAACACTGTGTGCTCTTATAAAATGCGAACATGACCTTTATTTAATCGACGGTTTGAAATAGTTCTTAATCTCACTGTCAGGAAATCTGACATAAAAAGGCAGATGATGCAGCGAGCTACAGTATCCACGTAATCACATACTAAAAATAGAAGATCCAACATTCTTTGGCAGTTCTCGCGCATAGTGCGATCTTACCTTCGTCTCCCACTTCAGAAACATTAATTACTCTGATTTCATAGCCAGTGTTGCCAATTGACGGGATTAATGATCAGCCATTTGGCCCTCAAAAGCAGCCTTTACCCCCACACGCATACCGTAACACATTTTTCTGCCCAGGCAAAGTCTTAGCAGCTCACAAATCACACGTTTTTCTCATCGTTCTTTCGGGGAATTCGGCGTAGTCAAACTTTGAGTTATGAATTTAATGTTAGCGTCTAAAGCAGTCTTCCTGTTTTTGCGAGCTAGCTGTTTGGACCAAAAATACACCAGATCCTCTGAGGGATTTTGAAACTTTCTCATCGTGGTTGAAGGTTGTTTTTGACCACATCACTTGGCGCCTGCGCTTATTATCACTGATCAGAGTGTAACTCGAACTCCAAGTTGCAAGTTGCCAGTATTCGTCCACGTTTGGGTATGGTGCTGTTGGATCAGGCGAATAAATCCTTTCTCTACTGTTTCTGACTCCTTGCCCTCTAATTTGCGCCAGATATTTTGCCCTTTTAAATTTAAACTTAGTACAGGGAGACGCGTACGCAGTGCTAGACAGAAGTGTGGAAAGGTTTGTGTGCTTTCGATGTCCAGATCTCACAACCCGTTAACTTGTAGAACGGTTTTGGAAATTTGGAAGACCAATCAACCATTTCTCTGCATGTGAGTATATTTTCAAATATAGATAGTTTTTGTACATCGTGAAATACAACCCCGAAATCTAAAGCGGCAAAAAGGGAGAAAAATAATTAATGGTGATAATACTTACAGGTGTTCTGTAAACTTTACATAGGTTCCCCAATAAAAAAGTGGGTTTGGCGACTTTTCGCGGCTGTTTTTGCAAGAAATAATCTCCGTTAGGTGGCCAACCACATAAAATATTAACCGGAATTCTGCAGTGCGTACATGATCTTCACATGATCTACACTCCTTTCACGGGTACATGTCTACATTACTTGAGTAGGGTTTTAATAGTAATTATAGCGCAAGTCAGTTCCACCAGGGTGCCGGCTTATAAATGCTCCCCTTTTCCGGCTGCCTGCAAAACCTCTCTCTGCAATATATGAATACCTAAATCATATGACTTTTTCCAATGAGTTTCCATCCTCTCGTATACTGAAATATAGTTCATGGGAAACATTAAAAAATATTATTTTTATACTGTTTGATAGCAACTTGGGTCTTCAACTTTCCAACTGAAAAAAAGGTTTCGAATGGTTTTTAAAACTTTTTCGATTCCCGTATCAGGCTTTACAATCCTCGTATAGAAGAGTTTGCATTGTTCTGTGCCATCAAATAGGTACCAGATGGGGTGGATAATATTGTGCTGTAGCTATGTACTGCTTTGCATACTCCAGAAGAAGCATTACTAAACGGAAACTTAAGTCACAATGTGAAGGAAAATTCAAAATATCTTAAATATCTCTTAAGAAAAAAGGCCTTTAATTCAAAAGATACCCTCTCCTCGAGTTTGAAAGTAGAAGCAATAAATTTTCTTTCGAGGGAGTAAAAGAAAGGATATTTATGCTTTCCTTCCATAAATATATGTGCATTTCGATCGATGAAAAGTGAAAAGCCCGTGGCGCAGTAGGTTGGAGCGTTGGGTCGCGGAGTCGTGCCTCAGGTGCTGCACCACTCGGGGTTGAATATGGCTGGATGATGATGCCGAGTGAGTCAGAAATGACCATTCTTATATCCTTCGTCTTTGTCGGTAATGTTCTTTTGCCTGGATAGATTGAACACGATAAATGCTCATACTAAATCGCACTAATTATTTCGAACATTTGTTGTTCTTTGGAACTTTTTTGGGAATTATAAATGCAGGTTTTCTGAAGTGCACATGTTTTTCAGTTTTTCAATTTTTTAGCCAATGCAACTCCCCGAAATCAATGAAAATATTCAAAAATTTTCCTATTAGTTAGTCTGTAAAACTGTGTATATGTAGAATGACAAAAGTACTTGTAGAGTTTTAGTGTGAGCCAGTACTGTTTCATCGGTGATTGCTCCCCTGTGCAACTTCAGTAATTTTTCATGGGAGAGAGAAACTTCGCTAGAGTTGCCTTACCGGTAGGCGTGTGTGTATTCTTTACCGTTTTATGTCTACGCACTGGTATTTCCTTACCGTGCGAAATTTAAACCTTGGCCGTAGCGCACCTTGCGGGTGTGTGGTTGGGCAAAACAAATTGCTTTCTCAAAATCATCCACATCATGTTCGGTTCTGGATGAGATTCAAGCTCTTCGGCAAAAACAGTCTCTCGCTAGCCTCCAAGGAGCCTTTACTGAGTTTTGGGGTAATGTGGATTGAATTCACCAAGTTTGCAGCCGACAACAAACAACCATTATTTCTGCTTTATAGTGTCTAGTTGTTCCTGGAAACTTCGTATTTATCATTAACTTCGACATTTTATTCATACGCAAACTATATCACATAACCATACGACCCAAACGCAACCAAGCCGCTATCCAATTCCATTTTGGGTAGTCATGCTCTTTAAGGTCAATTATTCATACTGTTTGAGTCAGATTGCGAAACAGGAAATTACTACTAACAGGTAACCTTACGGTCACCGAGATTCGGTTACGATTATAATTGTTTAAAGATGTTAAAGCCCCTAGCCGACAGCGTGACATTTCTAAAAATTCCGTGAACCATTCTGTTGTATGTAGGCATTATCTGAATAAGCAGACATTGAGGGCATTGAAAATATCCACGGCGATTCGGATTAGCTTTGAGGCGATAAGGAGCCAATAGCAAAACTTGGCTTTGATCTAAGATCCAATCAACTTGATAAGGGTCGAAAAACTTCTGTGATTAAAGATGAACACACGCACCGAAAGAGGACAAATTAGTGTTTTATTGTCATATTTGCATGTTTATTTGTGCCCACCGCTTAGCAACCAATGCAGCGTGAAATGCGGCAAATCTGTAGGTCTGAAGGTTTTCCGTTTTGTGACAATTTTAAGTAATGGAATAACAGAAAACGGCCCCAATTCGTTATTGGCTCAACTGATCCGGCTAAAATTTTCCTCTCTGCGCCCTGTGAAAACAGAATGAAACTGCCATATTCAATTAAGTTGGCACCCGCGTTTCGGCTTTTGTATGATTTGATGGGCGAAATGCCACGTTCCAATTCGTGACTAGCCAGTCAAAACTTGTTTTTTTGAAGCTGAAAGGAGCCAAGCAGTGAAATAGAATGTACTACTGAGGTCGGAGTGTCGCTTCCATGATTTTAGCGATTTACTCCCATGTTTACTTTTGAATGGTTGCACATTTGTTTTTTCAAACTTTCAGGTCAGCTCCCTCAGATATTTCTGTTCAGTTGCATCGAAAGTATTCACTTTTGGGGCTTCCTTGATTTTCTCTCACGGTATTGTTTTAAAAACAGGCAAGCAAGCCCCTTCTTGCGTTATTTTCACTTCAAGTCTTTGGAGAAAACTTCTGTTGGCCCTCAAAAAAAGGCTTATCTCCCGATAGCAAGCTTAATTAAACTTGGATTCTAAGAGTACGCAGATGCTATGCGACACATCCACCCGAGATTAGAGCGAATTAGATTGATTGGTCCTTTGAGATATGACTGAGTGCAGTACACAGCTTCAGATTTCTTGAGACCTCCATTTTTAGACTTTTTTTGTTGTTTGTTTTGGTTGTACGCTACACAGACAGTTGACATATCTCTGACAGAGATGAAATTTGGCTTTTCTTTTGACTCATTAGTGGGGGGTCTTTTAAACATTTGCCAGTTTCAGGCATTTCTGGTGCGCCCAGAAGAGCTTACATTGGCCACTGTCTGAAGGACTCTAGGAATTTTATTTTTAGTTGCCCACTCTTAGACAAATTTATCGTTGCTGGCCGCTACTTTTTACGAAGCAAACCCGCATGTACAGTAGAAATCACGTATTCCTTACGATAAGTGGGCTGGGTAGATGCAGTACTTCTGCATCTACAGTTTTGAACTCATGCTGATGATGATCATCACACACAAACACACACGACAGTTTGACCGTCGATTACGACGAGGTTCACCGTATGCTCCATGGAATGGTGGTGCAGGGACGGTGACTTGCGCGTGATTTATTTTAAAGTGATTGTAGACTTACGCTGCATCTACCGCACACTCTCCTCCTCCCGCAACTGAGCCCGGTGTCATGACAGAGTCAAGAAGACCGGAGATGGGAGAGGGCACAGGTGGC